>LIEC01006895.1:0-15673 GCA_001925005.1 Drosera capensis
TGGTTCTTTCACATTTCCTACCTTCATCACTATAAAAGGGGAAGGGGTTGAGCCTGAAAAATCATCCCATCCTCCAGAAGCAAAGGGATCAAACACAATACAAAGTGTCTACCTCCGATGATTGCATCGGTTTAGGAAGTTTTTTGAGGGATTTGTAAAATCTCAATTCTATTCATCAATAGAATACTTTTCTTCCTTTATTTGTGATCAAAATTCTTAACACATAGGAGCTGTCAGACGAGGGACATGATAAGCATATAAATAGGATTACTGTGTCACCTTTGAAATTTTTCGATATCATAACTAGATTTTTTTCCCCGCGTGTTCTACAGCTATCTCAACGTACAATCTCTGCCTCCTTACTGAAGTATCTATCGAAGCTACAGGTATTGATGCTTGCGTTACTGCTACCAAAGTATGCTGTATTTCTCTATCTTGGACCTTGGGGATAAATTACATGAAATTGATCTTGTTTCAATTCTTTCAATTCTTGGGTGCTTTAAAAAATTGCATATCCTTTTCTTTTCCTCATAGCTTTTCAGTTCCATATCACTGTGTTGTGCAGGTCTATGAAGAGCCAGCGATTAGAACAATACAACCATTTTACTGGGAAATATTGCAAGCTATCTCAATGAAGGGGTTGGTTTTTCTTCATGCATACTTTGTTATATATATATTGTTATGTATACATAGGGAACTACATGTATACTGCAACAGACAGCATAGTAACTGCTGCATATTATATCTTGGCAATTTTATATTATAAGTTGAAAATTTTATACTGCAAATTAATAATTATATATAATCAAGTTTTGGTGTATCTATAATTAAAATCTAACAGTATATATTCAATAAGTTATCGTACAAATTTTTAAATTTTTAGTATAAAATTACAAAGATGCAGCATATGGCTGCTGCTGTAGCACAAAAAACGAACCCATATACATATTGTTGTATATACATATATATTGTTATGTATACATAGGGAAATACATGTATGCTGCAATAGGCAGTGTAGTAGCTACTACATATTAAATCTTGACAATTTTATACTATAATTTGAAAAATTTATACTGCAAGTTAATAATTGTGTATAATCAAATTTCGATGTGTCTATAATTAAAATCTAACCGTATATATTGAACGAGTTATAATATAAATTTTTATATTTGTAGTATAAAATTACAAAGATGCAGTATACAGTAGCCATGTTGGCTGTTGTTGTAGCACAAAAAACGTACCCATATACACATATTGTTACATATACGTATTGTTTACGTTAATGGTTAATTCAGACTTTCGAAGAACTGTGTCCTAAGATATTATCAATGTAGCCAATATCACTTACTTGGGGGATGGCTTGGCTTATTGATCCTATTGTTTCTATCCAAATGGAAGTGATAAATAAAGTGTTCGTTCCTTTATGATGTTCTTACTCTGCTTGCCTTATCTTGTCATCTAAATGTATGTTAGTACTTATGTTAGTTGAAATAATTTTGTAGACGAGGAAAAGGGTGCTGATCAATGCATTCACTGTTCGTGCATTATGTGATACATTCTCTCCTGCCCGGGGCGCCGGTATGAGATAAATTTATATGCTTCTTTACTCTTACGTTTGTTCTTGCTTTTTTTAGACGGACTGAAGGAACATTTTCGCCTTGGTTGCTAAATAATTCATTTCTTTTCCATTACCTGGGTCTTTCTAATTTTATTATCTTTCTTAATGGCACTGTGTGCTACTAGTTCTTATTATGATGTGACAGAGGTTGCGACAAGGGTCCTCCCTTGTGTTGTCGTACTTACAATTGATCCCGACAGGTTTACTCCTTGAACTTATGGATCTTGGTGATCAATTTGCTAATTTACTTCTGAATTATGAAATAACCTGTACTCAAGGAGTGGAGAAGCCTCTAACTTTATTAATTGTTTCTGAAGTTCTTTTTTAACCCATTTTCTTCTCTCTTTGTTTGTTGGATGAATACCTAAACTTGAGCTTCCTGTATAATTTCTACTTATGATGTTACTATGTCGGTTGTTTTGGATTAAAGGCGAATTGATTTCTCTATACAAATAATAGAAAATAAGATAACCAAGGCTTAAAAGAAGAATGTGACATATTGAGAGAAGTATCCAAAATCTAAGATGACCAACATTTAATATCTTTTTTTCTTCAAATTATCAAAAAAGTTGTATTTAACTAAAAAAGATTGCTGGTTAAGTCGTTTCAATTATCTCAAATGTCATGTAGTGTAATTTCAATAACAAGGGAAATTGAAGAGCAATGTAAAGGAGGCAACTACTTCCAAGTCAAAAAATGACATATCCGAGGCATCACAGTCACCTAATTTTTTGGACAAAAATGCCCCTTCCTGTGGCCTTGGATAACAAAAAATGGTCTTGTAAAACTAAAACATAGTGTGAGAAGGGAATAAAAGAAGCTGAATAGTACTTTATTATATGCCGTACTTTAATTTATGTGATATCCACACATTATTGCACACTACAAAGTTATGGTACTACCCATGATATTTGTATCGGTCTTGTAAAAATAAAGCATAGTGTGAGAAGGGAAAAAAAGATAGCTGAATAGTACTTTTTTAAATGTAGTACTTTAATTTATGTGATATTCACACACTCTCAAAGTTATGGTACTACCACATGATATTTGTATCGTTCCAATTTTATCAGATGTCCCAAAGGGACACCACAATGGTATTAAAGTGATGGGTACTATCCTCATAGTGATTAAAGTGATAATGCCATTAAAGTGATGGGTACTATCCTCATAGTGATTGTATTATCACATTACATCTGTGCCTGAACCCTCTTCGTGTTGCCAATCATGATCGACAACTTTCTTTATCTTCCACTAAAATTTGTAGTTAATCAGAGCCAAACCAAAGCAAAACAACGCTCCACTTTTCCCCAGTGGCGTCGATTAATTTGGATTCAGAACATCAGCTTACACTATTTCATGCCATTTGCTCCCTTTTTTTTTTTTTTGTCATTCAAGCCTACTGTAGCCTTTTTATCTTTTCACCCTTTGTATTGCTTTTATTTCTATCGCTGCTATCTTTTCTCCACACCAGTGCTGTAAGAGGCCTTAAGCTTTGCAGTTCACATGCTCATGAGGCATGGCTTAGATTAAAATTTCTTGAAAGACATTGGGTTAGAGTATAATTTTCCTCTCAGACCAGACCCTCTTATGAAGGAAGTTCTGCTCACAGGGTCAATTCCCTATTGGAATGACCTTTCAGTTTGAAGCAACATTAGGTGCAATTCTGTCTCCCACTCTTACACCCCATGCTAATGAGAGCTTTTGCACTGCTGAAATATTGATGGAAGCTTCAGGCTTGCAGTTTCATCTATCTTATAGTTTTCAGTCTCTGAGGAGTCTTGCCTCAGTGATCAAGATGCAGTCCGTTGAGACTTGATTGCCTAATTAAGAGTGTAAGACATTCTTGATAAAGGTATCTGATCAACGAACCAATCTCATCCTCCAGAAATTGAAGTATCTTACTGTAGGATAACTGATTCCTTGCCATAGAATACCTAATATCTGGAACATTGTTTCAGGTTGAATTTGTGAATCACTAAATTGATTTCTCTTTTCTGATGTTGAGTCTTTTGTGGCATGGACATTTCAAGACATGGCGATAGTGAAGATTTATGAAAGCTTAAGGGTCACCAAAAGGAAATTGATCTCAGATAGTTGAAGTGATCCCTTCTTAGAGAGCATAGTTTATTTTGATAAACCATGAGAATCTTGAAAAGCATCTGTACGAAGTAAAGTGTTTGAAATAAATGCCAATCCTAATTCTTACACCCAATATTTCATTTATTTTCCAAGATGTTGTACCTCCATTCTTGAGAAATATATTGGTTTCACATTCGATATGGATGTGTAAATTTTATTGTGATGTTTCATTTTATTTCAGTGGTCATCTGGTTCTTGTACAGGTTGTATATCTAACGTTGGACAACTTGAACACCAGTGATGTTAGATCCAAGGCGTTTCAAGCAGTGTGACCGGACAAATTCAAGTGGAGATAAGAGTAAATGTTATTGGACAAATTCAGTTCTAGAGGTTGTGGTTGGAGAAGGTGCGAAGGTTAAATCTGTCTACCCGATGGAGTGTTTGTTGGTAGCTTGTCAAATCTGTCTTCAGAGGTTATTATGAGAAAGGTTTTGGAAGTCGTTTCAGATTTCGATGGTGATCTGTTTTCCTTGCTCAACGGGGTCGGAGCTCCAGACTTGATACTTGTTTATGTGCCAGAAGGATGTCATCTTGATAGTTCATTATATTTGCGGCATCATCCATCTAATGTGATGGAAAGCGAGTCAAACAAGCTTCCCATGTCAAATCCAAGGGTTCTAGTGTTCGTGGAGAAAGGAGGGGAGATCGGAATAGTAGAAGAGTATTCAAGTGGAGATAAGAGTAAATGTTATTGGACAAATTCAGTTCTAGAGGTTGTGGTTGGAGAAGGTGCGAAGGTTAATCATTCTTATATGCAAACTCAATCTACGACAGCCACTCATGTAAAGTGGACATCTGTAAGGCAGGTAACCCTTTCATATGATATCATTTCTTGACTGTATTTCACTTACGCTTTGATGAGCTTAGCTTTATGATTTGAAGTCCTTTGATAGTGTTTGAGCTTCGGTTCCCACATGAAAAACCATTCATATTGAATTTGAATCATTCATGCACAGGAATCAGGAAGTAGTTACAAGCTTGTAGAGGTAAGTTGTGGTGGAAAATTGAGCAGGCATAATCTCCATGTTCAGCAAGTTGGCCCAGATACTTCGACAGAATTGTCGACCTTGCACTTGTCTATGGCTGATCAGACACAGGATCTTCATAGTAGAGTGGTCTTGGATCATCCCCGAGGTTATTCACGACAACTTCATAAATGCATCGTCGCTCATTCTCAAGGACAAGCTGTATTTGATGGGAATGTAAGAGTAAATAGGTAATAATCTTGGCCTTGATGACTGTTTTACACCAGCAGGTGATTTTGTATCGATCACTGTGGTCCTTGTGATGTTATTGGATTGACTATTATGGTATTGCTATATCATGCATATTCGTTACTGATGACTGATGTCTGGAATGAGCTTGATCTATAGGTAGGAAATTTATGTTACTAGTGTGTTATATTTACATCTTTGAATCTCGGGGAAAATATGGCTTCTTGCTTTGGGCGTTGGCCTGCTCACAGAATTCCTGGCAAGAGCAGATTCGGACTCACTAGGTCTATAACAAATAGCAGCTTTCTTCCCTGATGTCACTAGCGTGCTTCTACTACTTCACGGATGGAACACCTAGATGACCAAAACTGTTACTCAACTTAGCTTCACACTTCTTCTTTTCTCTTTTTGTCCCAATGATCTGATGTGTCTAGAATTTGCATTGCTGTGGCACATCTCGAGGATTCATCCGGGTCGATTTTAAGATTACTGCTCTTGCTGATGTGCTACAAGTTCTTACAATTTTTCAAATTCAATGTCCAGATTTGCACAGCAAACAGATGCAGGCCAACTAACGAGGACTCTCTTGCTTGCTCCAAGGGCAACAGTGAACCTCAAACCGAATCTTCAGATCATCGCTGATGATGTCAAGTGCTCCCATGGAGCTGCAATAAGTGATCTGGAAGAGGACCAACTCTTTTACTTTCAGGCCCGAGGTATTGATGCGGAAACGGCTAGAAGGTCCCTCATCTTCTCTTTCGGGGCTGAGGTGATTGAATCTATTCCTGATGTTTCTTTACGTGAGAAGACTAAGGGCGGCATCAGAGAATTACTTAATCTTGGACTTGCTACACCATCGAGCTAATGTTGATAGGGATCTTGATCTTTGTGGTTTGTATAATCAGGTCTCATCTGCTGTGCGTATTTTCTTGTATGGTGTGTGTATTCAGCTGTATTTGTGCTTATATGGAGAAATCACATAATGTGGAACGGATGTGTATTTTTTTCGCTTGAGCCAAATTTTTGTCGGTTTCTTCTTCTTCTTCTTCTTTTTTTTTTTTTGGAAAGTGCTACCGATGAGTGAAAATACAAGCTTGAAGTTATACGGTACATGTTTATTGACCAACTACTGGTTGAACTTGGGACAGGAAGCAACATTTCGAATGACCTTCTGGGTGGTGGTTGCTCTTCGTGCATGTCACTAAAGTTTTGAGCTCTGTGAATATGCATTGTTGTTCTCCTTGGTTCAAACCAGATGGTCATATTAGCTTAGCGGCATCGTAAGTAATCGTTCCTAATCATGCACGTACGTTAGTCTATTGTCGGCGGCATAAGCAGTGTCATAATCGTTTGATCCATTATAAAAATTTATTTGTGTTAAATTTTTATGAAAATTGATGAAGAAATAATATTTTTTAGAGATAATAAGGTTTTTGTGAAAAAAAGTAGTGGATATACTATAACAAAATATAATTAATGTGATTTTTTAAACTTAAACATTGGCTAAAATTAAACGGAAATGTTGCAAGTAAATTTATATTGCAGAAAAAAACAATATTGTATATAAATTAGGATAATGGGAGTATTTGACAATCCATATGACAAAATACATCTATCCCGCATTGTCATTTGAATTGTAAAAAAATATCAATGTTTAAAAATGATATTATCATATGTCTACTACTCTTTTCATCCAGTATTAATTATAACGTATTAATCCGATACGATAATTTATACGAGTATTGAATTAATATGGGTTTTGATAAAAAATAATAATATTATTATTCTTTTGTGGTAATGAAGGTTACTATAACACCTGAGATAAGAGTTAATGGATATACTCTAAAAATAAGATTGATTTGGTTTTATTTTATCTTAAAATATTGCCAAAAAATATTTCATTTATTTTGGGACAGCTAAAAAAAATTGTTATAATTAATATAAGATGGATGGAGTATTAAATTTTCTGGGTTTCAACTCAAAATCAATTGGTTTTATTGATTTTATATCGTAATTGATTTGATAAATTGTTAATTATATCATTGATTTTATTGTAATATTTGAAAAAAGTATCTTTGTATGATGATAAGAAAAAGTGATGAAAAATTCTTGAGTGGATAAAGAGTAAAAAAATAATAATGAAAAAAATGTAATATAAAAATAGGGATATTTTGGACTTTTACACCCAAAATACTTATCTGCTAAGAAAACATCATATTTAATGTGAGACGTCCACATTTAATGATGTGTGATAATTTATGTAAATAAAAAAATATTATAAAAATATAATTGTTCTATAAGGTTTTTTCTTTATTTTTATTTTTATTTTTGTTAACGATTAGGCCTTAGAGCACTTGTATTAGAATCACTTAACAGATTCTATATTTTACATACTTGAATTCACCTATTTTAATATTTTATACAATCTCAATTTATCACATATTATATCAAAATCTCCATATTACTTTCTACATTCTAATACTAATAATATTATATATTCTTCACACATTTACTTTGACTTTCACTTTTCCCTTCACTCTCGATCGCGCCAGACATCCAAACCCACGCCAACCACACAACCAGCGATGCCGCCCTGAACAACCACCACGTCATTGACGGAGTCGTCGTTGTCCTCCCCTGAGCTCGTCGCTGAGGCTCCCAGAGCAGCCAAAGCTCGCCCCGCCCCATGTCAGCCAGCAAACCTTCGCAACTGTTTCCTTCGCACGTCCACCCCATCGCCCGCCCTCGGTTCTCTTGTTTTTCCACATATCCGGCCCTACCATCACTCTTCCTCGATTTCGATTGCCAGACAACCAGCGGGACGCCTTCGAGACACCAGCCAGAGGTCTAGTTTTTGTCTATTTTTTTCCCTTTTCGTTACCTAAACTACATAACTTACCTATTTTACATAATCCAATTAGGTTGTGTCATAGGCCGGAAGCATTTACTTGATCTTGGTTTAACATAGCGCCGAATTTCGACCACTGAAACAAAAATACAAATAAACATAGCGTCGTTAAATCAATTAAGAAATGTAGTTCTTGCTAGGTGTGCTTTGTCTTAAATATGGGATTAGTAAACTCTGAATGGTGAAACGGAATTATTAAGAATATTCAAGATCGAATTAAAAGACGAGGAGTTGCATTCTCTTGTCTTCAGATTCAGGTCTCCGTTTAATTAAAACAGTTTTTAAGTTCTCATGAGTACAAGTCAATGGAAACAGGGCATGATATTATTGAACTCCTTGTTTTCGACCACAACCTTCTTTTGGTTCTGATCACCTTGCGGTGATTTTGTGTTTTCCCTTCTTGATATACAGACTGATAACAGATAACATATATTTCGCCTTTTCATGGCAAGATCCGTGTTGTTGTTGTGTACGCACTCTTATAGCATGGGCTAGCTCTTTATCTACTCATATATGCACTTTGCCAAAGATAGTTGGCACCTGGCTTCCGTCACTATGCAGGTCCTATACTTCTTCCATCACTATTGTTATAGACTCGATGATTGCCGTCTGTCAATTAGTGGATGTACATTTTCTTGTGGAAGTTGCAAAGAAACTTACAACGCTGATCAATATTGGTGTACTTTGAAAGCTGTGAGCAGAAGACTTATATTGGTGTAATTTTGAATAACAAATATATCTCACTGGGAGCCCAATATTTATAGCCCATTTACCTCAGTAAGTAAAACATTCTGTTTCAGGTAGTAGCTTTACCTTTTTTAGTCTGTCAAGAAGAGTTAGATTCCATGGTGAGCAACTCTTGTCCCAGTCATGTGTTAAGGGGTCAATGCTTCTTGCGGAGCATCCATAAACAATATCTTTTTGTTACAACAAGGGTAAGAGTACATCTGGGCCTTCTCACACCCTGCACTTTACAGGATAATCTTTAGTCTTTGGCTTTATATTCTTTTTAAGTTTAATGCTTAAGTCATTCGTTCATCGTGAGTTAATGAATAAAATAGCTAATAGAGTTTTGTGTTAGCATGATGTTAGGCACGTAGTCCTTAACACCACATATTGACAAATAAATGCATCAAGATCACCATCATCATCTCAACTCTACTACAATTTACTAACAGAGGTTATTTTTTCTTTTATATCACTATTCCAAACTTCATTTAACAGTTACACTAGCAAGGAAAATCGAAACTCAAGTAGAATGGTTTTTGATAAACTGAGTTTACCTTTTACTTTCTGTTAACTGGTGCTCCTACGGCAAAAGGTGCTTGGGTGATGCGACTTGCGTGTGTCAATTAACCAACGTTTATGATAAAGAGGATGAATGCGAGAAGATATACTTGCTTCTGATGATGGGTGCTGAATCCATTCTTGCCAGAGGATTAATGCAAGAGTAAATACTCGTTTGTTGCAGACGGGGTGCTGAATCCATTCTTGTTGAATCAACGATTTTTTTCTGGCAGACATTTGTTGTGGCTGCATGGGTAGAGATTTTTCTAGGATTCTGATGTTTTCATTGGTCGCTACTTGTCATTTGCTCCATCGGTTACATTGCAATGCATTTTGCTTTGTGGTTTCCTCGTAAATGTTGTTGGCTAATAACCTTGACATGGAACACGCGTGTATAGTACACACGCGTGTACAATAATATCGGCCACTATTCATCGGCCAAAAACGTTTTTAGTCCACAAACACGTTTTTTGTTAGGCGAATCAGTTTGATTTTCTTCCTATAAATAGGATAGATTTATAGCATTGATATGTAAACAGAAAATCAGAAAACGGGAAGGTTTTTCCCACGAATCGTTTGTCTCAAACACACCACATCGATCCTAAACTAACATTTGGTATCATAGCAAGGTTGGTGGTGTGTACATTACCCGATCGAGGAGATATCGATCGAGCTGGCAGCCGACGAGGTAGGCTCAGCCAAGTCCCCCGTCACGACACGCCGTGTCCACTCCCCAACCATCGCAGCCGTAGCAACCAAACGCCGCCCAAGCAGGATCTGAGGAAACAAGATTCACGAGCAGTTACTTCACAGTCTTTGCCGGGATCGAACAATTTTTCGATTTTGAGACGATGCCGTTCGAGGAGACGATAGGACGGTTGAAGGCGTTCGAGGAGAGAACTCGACTCCACGAGAACATCGGTAGTGGTGGGAGTCAGCTCATGTTCACCCGTAACGAACGGCAGACACCCCAGAGTAACAGCACTCGGGAAGCTTCGTCATCTGAGCATGGATACGGATCCGACACCTCAGACCGAGGTAAAGGCGAGTGGTGTGAACGTGATCGCGGAAGGAGCGATTGAGACGGCAATTATGCAGAGCGCCAGGAAGGTACGGGAGGCACCGGAAGCAAAAGTCGTGACAAAAGCCATATTAAGTGTTTCAACTGCATGAAGATGGGACACTATGCTTCGGAGTGTCGCAGCAAGCGACGGAACAACGAAAGGAAGTACACATACGCTGCTCCGGACGAGCCAGCGTTATTGTTTTCCATGTCTCAGAAGGAGACACGAGCTAAGCAAAAAGACTCCCTACATCTTAAAGAAGAAAGGGTGTTACAGATGTTTCACCAGGACGAGGTGAAGACAGCAACTAAGGATGTGTGGTACCTAAACAACGGTGCCAGCAATCATATGACAGGACGACGAGATATGTTCCAAGAACTTGATGAGAAGATCACCGGGGAGGTGAGGCTTGACGATGACAATGTCGTTCAAGTCAAAGGCAAAGGAACGGTCGTGTTCCGGTGCAAGAATGAAGATCAGTATATGCTTCATGAGGTATACTATATTCCTAAACTTTGCACTAATATCATCAGTCTTGGGCAGATGACAGAGTATGGGAGCGAGGTGAATATGGTGGGAGATGCCATAAAGGTGTATGACAACGGTAGGTTGCTGATGTTCGTGAAGCGCACATCAAAGATTAGTTTGGAGTTAGCCAAACCAATCTGTCTCCTAGCAAGCTTCGAGAAGTCGGAAGGTGTGGCAGGCGCAACAAAGTCAGTCGATGGTGCAGCTTGTTCGCCACCTACGGCAGGAGAGGCAAGTTCATCTACCTCGACTTTGCGCATAAAAGTTCCGGGCGGAACCAGCAGCGGTGAATTCCGACGACGACGATGGGGAGATCGTCGACGAGCAAGGACGCGCTTTCAGCATAGAGGAAATGATAGCCACCACAACGAATCGAGCATTATTCTCGATCCACAAGATCGTGTGGATCTGAAACGTAAGAAACCCGGTACCCTCGAAAGAAAAAAGTGGGTCAAAGTTAAACATGACATTTCTTGCAAAACGGATGAGGTTAAAAACCTCATTGGAAGCAAGGGTTTTGACAGCGGTAAGAAGAAACCCGATGATAAATCGGAGAAGAAGTCCGATAAGAAAAGAGCCATGTCAAGATTAGGGGGAGTATGTTGGCTAATAACCTTGATATGAAACACGCGTGTACAGTAATACCGGCTACTATTCATCGGTCAAAAACGTTTTTAGTCCACAAACACGTTTTTTGTTAGGCGAAACAGTTTGATTTTCTTCCTATAAATAGGATAGGTTTATAGCATTGATATGTACCTCGGAGACAAAGCAATAAACAGAAAATCAGAAAACGGGAAGGTTTTTCCCACAAATCGTTTGTCTCAAACACACCACATCGATCCTAAACTAACAAATGTTGGGTTTGTGATCTTTTTCCTTACACCATGTGTTGGATAAATTGGTCATGTGTTAAGACGAGAAAGCTGTCAAGGATTACTCGGTGATAAGTAACTCTACTTTATGTTCCATTATGTAGTCAATACATGAGCACCTCCTAAATGACTTTAGGAAACAACTCTTTAAATAAAATACTCCTCGTCCATAAACTATGTATGTTTGTCCTGTTAAGTCCTTTTAGTTTGTTGTCAACGAGATTATATAAATTAGTTCTTTGGTCTTAATTCAATTAGAATATTATTTTTTAATAGCTTAAATATAAATATAGCATTTGTATTCTTTTTTTATATGATAATGAATTTATATTATTATAATTAAATTATCCTATCATTTTTATTTCTTTTTTTCTTATTCTTTTTTTAAAACTTTATTTACATTTGAGTAACTCTAAAAAAAAATTTATCAAATTTGTTTATAATATATATATATATATATATAATGTTATATCTAATTAAATTATTATATTTAAATTAACACAAAGAGCATATGAGAGGAGGTGAGTATTAAGAAAAGAATATTTGCGAACACCCGAAAATGAAGATAATATCAAGTAAACGAGCACTTTTATCCCTCTCGTATCCTTTCACCTCTCTTCTCTCTCTTATCCTCTCCTCATCTCCCGCAGCCCGTCGTAGCTCTGAACGCAAGAGATCAGACATTGAGAGATACTCGATAGTCGATACTCAGTTGTGAAGCGATTTGTGTCGAATCGCATCATCCCGTTTTTCATGGCCAGCCACAAAACCGAGCCTTGACAGGCAAATTGACGATGTTGGTACGCAAAGTGTGTTTATTTGTTAGGGTGTTAAGATGTTTGTTGCAATGATTTGAACTTTTGTTAAGATTTTGATACTTGATGATAGAGGGATGGAGTAGTTACGGGTTGTGTTTCGATAGTGTTCGAATCGGTAACGTAGGGTTTGATTTGAGTTTGAGAGTGTCTTGACGACTTTCTTGCCTTTTGTTGTAGTGGCCAACTGCTACTAGGGAAACCATTACGACGTACGAGTCAATTTCAATGCCATTTAGAGTCTCATTTACAACTCACAAGCAGATAAGTCGAAAGGAAGACTATGAATCGAGGAAGATGCGAGCATGAGTTGAGTTATCCTTCCTTTTAGCAGGTTACTGGGTTTTGCTTCATATTCATGTTGAGAAAGCCAAAATCTGGGTCCTCCTTTTGAAATGGTTGAAGGAGACAACATGGGACGAGAGCGAGTCAATTTTTGAAACCTTGGAGAAGATGGATTATATTTAGGATTAACTAGAAGGTAGAAACAAGAATGCTAGGCTTGCCGGCCAAATTATATTGGAGAGAATATAGACGTAACCAGTCTGTTTAGCTTTGGTTTAGATTGCTTGGTTGCTTAAATACCTACTATGGAGATATGGTTTTGAAAGTTCGGGTATAACTAGGGCTGAGCTTTTTATCTGCTGACAAAGCTTAGCTCGTCAATATTTTCCGCTATCTGAAATTTTCATAGTTACTCAAAGTTCATAACCCGAATGATTTGAAATCTGTCATACCGAAAGTCACATAATATAAGTAATCTGTACAAGGATGACAAACGTCACAATTGTTGGGTGTTAGTTTTCCACATCGGTTGTGGAGAGATATTACAAGCCCTTATTATCAAGACGTGTTTTAAATCCGTGTGGACCGTTATGGCAAGCTCAAAACGAACAATATCTTGACATGGGAAGTAGGCCTGCATATGTTCAATCTTGGCTTTTAAATATAGCATTTGTATTTTTTTTATTTGATAATGAATTTATATTATTATAATTAAATTATCCCACTTTTATTTCCTTTTTTCTCATTCTTTTTTTAAAACTTCATTTACATCTGAGTAACTCTAAAAAAACTTTTTTCAAATTTTTTATAAATTAGATATAAATATATATATATATATATATATATAATGTTATATCTAATTAAATTATTATATTTAAATTAACACAAAGAGCATATGAAAGGAGGTGAGTATTAAGAAAAAAGAATATTTGCGAACATCCGAAAATGAAGATAATATCAAGTAAACGAGCACTTTTACCTCTCTCGTATCCTTTCATCTCTCTCCTCATCTCCTGCAGCCCGCCGCAGCTCTGAACCCAACAGATCAAACATTGAGAGATACTCGATAATCGATACTCAGCTGCGAAGCGATTTGCGTCGAATCGCATCATCCCGTTTTCCATGGCCAGCCATAAAACCGAGCCTTGACAGGCAAATTGACGATGTTGGTACGCAAACTGACGGTGTTAGTTTTCCACATCGGTTGTGGAGAGGCAAGGTGATGATTTATAAGAAATATTGCTAGCCGTAATTGTCAAGACGTGTTTTAAATCCGTATGGACCGTTGTGGCAAGGTCAAAACGGACAATATCTTGACATGGGAAGTAGGCCTGCATGTATTCGGCTGTGTCAGGTTTTGGCATTTAATTTACGCAGACTATGTCCGTTCATGTCTGCTTGCTTGATCGATACGATAGAATAAAGGACAAGGAAATGGTTGATGGCGTCTCATGCTGGTTTTTTTTTTTTTTTTTAAAATACCCTTCAATGTCAATGTAGATGTAAATTCTTTCTCCATATGATGTATTATATTTCTTTTCACTTGTGGATCCTTCTTGTTAATTTTTCGTTCTTTTCATCTCTGTATTTTTTAACATAATCCACGATGTTTTCTTGCAGGTTTAGGAGCACGTAAAGTTGAAATCTTCTCCGCTATTCCTCCTAATTCAAGTTTTCAGATAATGGCTTGATTTCTTTCTCTATCATCTCCTTCCAATCTAGCAATGTGTACGCCACATGGTTAACCAAATTAAGTCTGATGCATAATCCTTACTGAAAAAGTCAATGGCTGCTTCTACCTTGGCCACCAATCTTTGTGTAGACTTCAAAAGGCTTTATGTGTCTCCTCATCTCTCTGAGTTGTCAGTGGCCAGGACAAGGTTACGACTTGAACCCAAATGCAAGCCTAGGATTCTGTCCAAAGCCAAACTTGTAACCGTTGCTGCCCTCTCTGATCCTTTTGTCCTTGAAATTGCGGAAACACTTGAAGACTCAGTTTCCTCATTTTCGACGTCGTCTTCACCCACACCACTTCCTCTGAAGAAACTGAGAGACTCGTCATCCGAGTCCCTCCTGGCTCGTTCATGGCCTTCACGCAAAGATGAGCCTTTTAGGTTTACTGATATCTCCTTTATCAAAAGTTCACATATCCAACCAATTGCAAGTCCTCCCCAAGAATCGGCCTTCTTAAATACATTTGTAGATACCAAGATACCTGGTCTTGTAATTGCTGATGGGTACATTATGAATTCGCTCTCCGATTTGTCAGCTCTACCCGATGGAGTGTTTGTTGGTAGCTTGTCAAATCTGTCTTCAGAGGTTATTATGAGAAAGGTTTTGGAAGTCGTTTCAGATTTCGATGGTGATCTGTTTTCCTTGCTCAACGGGGTCGGAGCTCCAGACTTGATACTTGTTTATGTGCCAGAAGGATGTCATCTTGATAGTTCATTATATTTGCGGCATCATCCATCTAATGTGATGGAAAGCGAGTCAAACAAGCTTCCCATGTCAAATCCAAGGGTTCTAGTGTTCGTGGAGAAAGGAGGGGAGATCGGAATAGTAGAAGAGTATTCAAGTGGAGATAAGAGTAAATGTTATTGGACAAATTCAGTTCTAGAGGTTGTGGTTGGAGAAGGTGCGAAGGTTAATCATTCTTATATGCAAACTCAATCTACGACAGCCACTCATGTAAAGTGGACATCTGTAAGGCAGGTAACCCTTTCATATGATATCATTTCTTGACTGTATTTCACTTACGCTTTGATGAGCTTAGCTTTATGATTTGAAGTCCTTTGATAGTGTTTGAGCTTCGGTTCCCACATGAAAAACCATTCATATTGAATTTGAATCATTCATGCACAGGAATCAGGAAGTAGTTACAAGCTTGTAGAGGTAAGTTGTGGTGGAAAATTGAGCAGGCATAATCTCCATGTTCAGCAA
>LIEC01006896.1:0-27602 GCA_001925005.1 Drosera capensis
TACAATATACATGTTCTAAAACAATGCTCCAAACAACAATGCGCATTGTTTCAAAAATGACATAGAACACATGATCGTCTCCTTGTCGTTCATCATCACCCTATATGTATGAACTGTTAACAGTATGTTCTATTCCGACACACTATTTATTGCCCGCATGACCTTGATCTCGACGTATTCATACTTGATCCACTCATAAAAATAAGACGCACTGTTTTTAAACAGTACCCAAACACTTTAGTCATCGTCTACAAATAGTGCTCAATCTAAGATGCAAAGTTACTTAAGGGAGCTGAACTGAGAAAAAAAACACGAAGAGGATTCACTAGTCTGCACTGAAGAACAGAAGGTGCAGTAGAGTTCAGCGAAGGATCTATGTAAGGATCTTGGTTCTTCGTATTTTGACAAGTTAGCTAGGCTGTAAAAGGAGTTGTCTTGTAAGACATAAACAAGATAGTGAACTCACCTCTTGGAGTGACTAAACTAGTCACCAAGGGAAGACTAGACTAAGCTTTCGATTATCAGTTGATAACGAGTGTCTGAACTAGTGTAAATTCAATGTTCTTAACTTGCTTTCATTTTTGTATGTTTTTAGAACTGTTAGAAACTAATCATCACAGTAAAACACAGACAAACTTATACAGTTTGAATCTCTACTAGCAGACTACCTTAGTAGTCTCCAAAGAACATTAGTGTTGAAATCAACAAATCCGCTGTGTTACACTAATAAAGCTTAAATCAACATATTCACCCCCTCTAGGTTGAATCTATGGATCTAACAATTGATATCAAAGCTTGATTTTCCGGACCTAATAGTTTTGGAAAGAAAATGTCATATCTTTTTATTTAAATCTATAAGAAGTTGCTAATTGTTTATTTTGTGAAGAAAACATGGCTCCTCCAAAGCTATCCAAATGCCCCAACGGCAAAGAGCCATCACCATGTTCATTCGACAAGTTTAATCACTAGAAGGTGAGGATGCTTGCACACTTCGTTTCAATAGATGAAAGAATGCATGACGTCATCACTGATGGACCATACATACCTAAGATACTAGATCTAATTGATACAAACAACGAAGTGAACAAGCCCCAATCTCTTTGGATAAGAGAGGACCGAGATCTGGTATTGGTGGACAGAATGGCAAGAAATCAAATATTCAAAGCTCTTGAGGATGACATGTTTGAGATAGTGGTTCATACAACCACTGCAAATGAAGCATGTGATGCTCTACTGCTCAGAAATGAATGAACAAATGAAATCAGAGAATACAAGAAGGATGTCCTGATACAGTAATATGATTAGGTCTCAATGAGAACTTAACCAGCATTTATGAGAAGTTCAACATACTCATCAACAATCTCAAAACTTTAGGGAAGAATTTGGTAATAAGGAAGTGAATCTGAGGTTCATGAGATCACTTGGTGAGGTCTGGAGGACAAAGACCACAACAATAAGGGAGTCTAGAGATCTTGCCAAGATGTCCTCAGTTCAACTATATGGTGTGCTGTACATATACAACTTGGAAGTTGAGAAGAAGAGACAAATCGATAAGGCCAGGAAGAAAACTCTAGCCTTCAAGGCTCAAGAGAAAATCCTGAGATCAATGGCAGAGGAGGAAATGATTGATACCTCGTCTGCAAGTGAATAAGTTACTTTAGAAGAACTTGCACTTATGGGCAAGAAGTTCAGAAAATTGTTCCAAAAAAAAAATCTTAGGAAGAAGATTCTGTTGATGAAGAAACGATCTCTATAGCTCAGCTCTGTCTCATGGCAAAAAAAAAAAGAAAAGTAACAGGTATTTGACTTTTCTAACTCGGATGCTACTGTAGAGGAATTGAAGGAAGCACTTCAAAAAACCTTTGAAAGCTTTATTTCCCTCTTAAGGGAAACTAAAGAGAATCTCGAGCTGATTGCAAATGTCAAAGAGAAATACAATCTAGCATACAAAAAGATCAATATCAACCTAGCCAAGGCGTAGTATGCATTAAACTACTCAGTATGGAACAAAACTTCTAGTACTACATGTAGAAAATCATATCTGAAGCACGTCTACACTTGCATAATGTAGCAAAAGAGATGGAGAAACATCAGCAGACCACCCATGGCAACCAGGCCAAGGGTCTATTGCTACACTTGTGGCAAACTTGGTCACAAGTCATTCGAAGGTTGGAATTCACACAAGAAAATTCAAGTGTGGATTCCAAAGTTTAACAAGTAAGGACCCGTATGAGTGGATACCATTTACAAGTTTTCATTGTTCTATTATAGGAACAACAGGATGGAAAGAAAACCATGCCAAGAAGGAAGGAAAACCAGAGTAAGTTTTAAACCTCTAAATTCATCAGAATCTTATAGAATTTTAGAACTATTACATATGGATTTTTTGGTCCAATAAAGATAGAATGCTTAAATAGAAAGAAGTATACCCTGATTATAGTAGATGATTATTCAAGATGAAGACTAAGATACAACAGAACGGGTATAGCATGAAGACTAAGGTACATCAGACTGGGTACAACAGAGGTGGTTGCTGATGGTTGGGTCAAAGTTCTAGAGTTAGTGAAACAAAGATTTGAGTTAAAGCAGCAACGGCACAAAATTGAAGATAGTGGACTGCAAGCATTAGAAACAAGATGGTGGGAGACACGAGTAGAAAAGCGTCAACATCAAAAACAGTGTCATGCTACAGGGTTCGCTTTCTGAGCCTATAAAAGGAAACCGTTAAAGCTCATGAAATAAGCTTGTTGAATAGGTTGAAAGGCAATAGTGCAAAGCAATCAACATTCAAAGATTACTCAAGAGAGTTGAATCATGAAACACAGAAAAGAGGGTTTACTAGTCTGTAGAAGAACATTATTTTTAGTAGAGTTTAGGACACTAAATTTGTGCAAAGATTGTATGTCTTCATCTTTTGTACAAGTTGTTTACCTTGAAAAAAGAAGTTGTCTTGTAAGCTACAAACAAGAAGATAGTGATACTCACCTCTTGCCTTGACTACACTAGTCACAAAAGGAAGACTGGACTAACCTCTTGTTTATCAATTGATAATAAGTGTCTGAACCAGTATAAATACTGTGTCTCTTACTTGCTTTCATTATATAGTATTTAGAACTGTTAGAAATCAACCTTCATAGCCTAATAGAGAAAGATTCCAAAAATTGAAGTTTCTGCAGCAGACCTTGAAGTGTTAACTGCAGACCACCTAAGTGGTCTACATAGAACAGTGGTCTGCAATCATATAATCTGCTCCATAAACTTGCTAAAATTTGAATTAATCTATTCACCCCTCATCTCTAAGTTATATCTTGGACCTTATAATTCTTATTAGAGCCTGACTTTCCAGACTTAACAGTTTGTGGAAAGAAATGGTTATTATCTCATTCGCAAAGAAGTTACGAACAGTTTGTTTTTATGAAGAACAATGGCACCACCAAAGTTTCCCAAGTGTCCTAGCAGTGGAGAACCTCCATCATGCTCATTTGACAAGTTTAATCATTGGAAATTAAGGATGCTTGCATATCTCAACTCACTAAACGAAAGAATGCAAGACATCATCTGATATGAACCTCATATTCCAATGATGCAGATCCAATGGATCCAATAAAAGAAGTACAAAGACCAAAGACTCTTTGGTCCAAAGAAGACTGGGATCTAGTGTTAGATGAAAGAAAAGCACTAAATCAAATATTCAAATCCTTTGATGACAACATGTTTGAAATAGTGGTTCATACAATCACTGCAAAGGAGAAATGGGAGGGTATACTACTAAGGAATGAAGGAACCAACGAAATAAGGAAGAACAAGAAGGATGTCCTAATGCAGCAATATGAATTGGTCTCAATGAGATCTGAGGAGAATCTGACTACCTTCTATGAAAGGTTCAATATTCTCATCAACAATCTGACAACCTCGGGAAAGACTTTCGAAAACTAGAAAGTTGACCTAAAGTTTATGAGATCTCTTGGTGAAATCTGAAGCACAAAAACCACAACCATAAGGGAATCCAGAGACCTAACGAAGATGTCCTTAGCTCAACTGTATGGTGTATTATATACATATAATCTTGAAGTTGAGCAAAAGAAGCAAATTAATGATGCCAAAAAGAAGACCATGGCTTTCAAAGCTCAAGAGAGAGTTCTAAAATCCATGGCAGAAGAGGAGACCAGTGATACCTCGTCTACAAGTGAACAACATCTCTCTGAAGAACTGGAATTGATGGGAAAGAAGTTCAAAAAGCTATTCAAGAAAAGGAATTTCAAAAAGAACTTCCTCTCAAAACCAAGAAAGCAGAAAAGGAAGTCTGCTATAACTGTGACAGACCGGGGTATTTTGCTGCGCAATACAGACGACCAACACAAGACTCGTCTGCACCTAAATTCAAGAAGGAAGGACCACAACAAAGGCAACTCTGGAAGAAAAGAAAGAGGCAAAACCTATGCTGTAAAGACATGGAGCGACACAAACTCTGATGATGAAGATACAATATCAAACTCTCAGCTATGTCTCATGGCCAAGGAGGATGGACGACAACAGGTATTTGATCTTTCTGATTCAGATGCCACCATAGAGGAATTGAAGGAAGCACTTCAGGAAATCTCTAAGAACTTTATTTCCCTTTTAAAGGAAAATAAAGAAAATCTTAAGGAGATTGCAATTCTCAAAGAGAAATGCAATTTAACAAATGAAAAGACAAATAATAGTTTAATCTATGCTCAAGATGAATTGAAAGAAGCAAATGAAAAGGTGAAACTTCTCAATGCAGTAGTGGAAACACTTACTTTGAGAAACACCGAGCTTTAGAAGCAAGTAGATGCTTGGAATGGCAAGACTTTGTGTCTACAAAAATTGCTCAATACAGGTCAATCCTCTCATGATAAAACTGGGATAGTATATAATGACTGGTTGTATAATAATGCAGATAAGAAAGTCATTACCAAGGAAGCAGAGTAGACTATTGTAAAAACTGTATAGAAGAGGAAGACCTCAACTGCATCAGATATGCAGAAGAGTAATAAATCTACTGTACCAGATGTGCAAAAGAGTAAAAGCTCCACTGCACAGAAAGAACCAAAAAGCAAGAACAGTCTGCAAAAGAGATCTTTACTGTAAAGTAAGATCTCTATTGCTCAAACCCCAAAAGGTTGGAGCAAAACACTAGTATAAGCTTATCATAAGATGCAGAAGACCAAGAATCTTAAAAATGGATTCAATGAAAGGCCTTATGAAGTTTAATATGCACCTAACTACTCAGCATAGAACAAATTCTGCAAAACAACTTGGAGAAAACAATACTCGAGACACATCTCCTTATGTTAAATACAGTAGACACAGTGGAGCAGACCACTTATAAGCACAAGACCAAAGGTCTACTGCTTTACCTGTGGCAAACTTGGCCACAAGTCCTTTGAATGTTGGAATTCTCACAAGAAGATAATTAAAATATGGGTTCCAAAAGCTAACCAATGAGGACCTATATAAATGGATACCATGTACAAGCTCTCTATGTTTTCAATGCAGGAAAGACAAAGAGGTGTATGGTATCTAGACAGTGGATGCTCAGGACATATGACAGGGAACAAATCCATTCTTAAAGATTATCGAAAGGAATAAGGACCTCTTGTCATATTTGAAAGAGGAAAAACAGGTACAACTAAAGGTTATGAAACCCTTGGTACATGTTCCTTAATCTTTAGAGATGTTGCTTATGTTAAAGGCTTAGAAGATAACATGTTATCCATTAGTCCATTGTGTGATAAGAATTATGATGTATCATTCACTTATGGTACATGTCAAGTAAAGGATAAAGTCACACAAGAAGTAAAATTACTAGGAATTAGAAAAGGAAACATATATACAGTAGATTTTGATTCATCACAGTCAAATCAAATAACATGTTTTTATACTAAAAAGATGTATGGCATCTAGACAGTAGATACTCAGGACATATGACAAGGAACAAATCCATTCTTAAAGATTACCAAAAGGAACAAGGACCTCTTGTCATATTTGGAGGAGGAAAAGCAGGTACAACTAAAGGTTATGGAACCTTTGGTACAGGTTCCTTAATCTTTAGAGTTGTTGCTTATGTTAAAGGCTTAGAATATAACATGTTATCTATTAGTTAATTATGTGATAAGAATTATGATGTATCATTCACTTATGATACATGGCAAGTAAAGGATAAAGTCATACAAGAAGTAAAATTACTAGGAATTAGAAAAGAAAACATGTATGTAGTAGACTTTGATTTATCACAATCAAATCAAATAACATGTTTTAAATACTAAAGAAGCTGAAGATACAAACTGACTATGACACAAAAGGTTAGCTCATCTTAACTTTAAAACTATGACAAAATTATCCTCAGAAAATCTAGTAAGAGGACTCTCTCAAGCAAAGTTTAAAAAGAATAACTCACCTCTTGGCTTCACTACAATGGTCACAAGGGAACACTGCACTAAGCACTTGTTCGTCAATTGATAACAAATGTATGAACCAATATAAATACTGTCTCTTTACTTGCTTCCATTGTTTGATATTTGGAATTGGTAGAAATCAACTTCACAGCTAAACATAGAAAAATTCCAAGAATTGGAATCTCTGCAATAGATCTTGAACTATTAGCTGCAGACTACCCAAGTAGTCTGCATAGAACAATGGTCTACAAAACTTATAATTCGCTGCATAAAATTGTTAAAATTTTAATTAACGTATTCACCCCCTCTAAGTTATATATTGGACCTTACAATGTGTCTTCTCCCAATTGGCTTAATCTCAATCGATTTGAGATATCTTACTTCACACAGGCCTTTTGTGAAGTTTACATCATAACCCATGTCATATAATTGACTCATGGATAATAAGTTATGACCAAGTCCTTCAACATAGGCCACATGCTTAAAGACTAGTGAACCTGTACCAAGGATTTTACAGTCTTTAGTCTTACCTATCTTACTATCACCAAAGATTACTTGGGAACCATCCTTTTCTATAAAGTCTGGCAGTAAGACCTTGCATCGAGTCATATGCCTTGAGCATGCACTATCTAGGTACTATGATATATTATAATGTTCATGCAAGATATTCAATCAGATCGTTTGGTCCCCAAGTTTGGATTCTATTGAATTGGTCTTAGGTACTCACACCTAAGTTGATTTCTTTGGTGGGGTAGTGCAACGATAGGTCTTATGACCTTCTTTTCCATATTTCTGACACACAATCTTTGGCTTTGTGTGTTATGGCTTCTAAATTCTTCTACTTTCAATAGAATAGAAGGGTTTACATTACTATATTTATGGTGCAACAGAGTATCATCATTTGCTACAAACTTGGGTGTGGCAAAGATTGATTCCATGCTCCTACGGGAGGATAGTATACACAAGGAGAAGAGAGGGATTTTGAGGAAAGTTGATGTTTCTTTCTTCTACGTGGTCTATGCTTAATCTCTCTAGTTCTCTTCTACTTTGCTCAACAGAGTTGGAACTCTTCTACTATCCTTTTGCAAAAGGGTGCTTTGAGTGAGTTGTAGAAGGAGACTTCTTTTCCTTCTTAACTATAGGTGGAATGGGGTTACCCATCACCATATCAGATAAAGGTTGGGTGAGTTGAGATCCTTTTGGAGTCTAAACTTTACTACTAGAAGATGATTTGGTGTGTTGAGCCTCCTTAGAGGTCTCAACCTTATTATAAGAGCCCAAACCAGCTTTAGAGTTCCTGACTTGAACAAAATAGATTTCTTTGAAATCTTTTGTTCTTCCGTTCCACTTGTTAATCTGAAGCTTGAATTTCTTGTTCTCATTTTTGAGGTGGATCACCTCAACTTAAAGACTTCAAAAAGCCCAGAGGTAGAATTAAGTTCCTCTTAGACCCTGTGCGAATGGAGTTCGAGATTGTCAACTTCAACAGCCCTTTCATTGTCTACTACAAACTCATCTCTCAATCTATTTTTCTCCTCCATTAGAACCTTGAAGCTTCTATTCAAAATGTAAGTTATCTCACTGAGTTCGAGAATAAGTTTCTTCATCTCTTCATTAGAGATGGTGTCCATGTCAAGATCATATGCCTTATCACTGTTTCGAGCCATGAGGCACATGAGTGATTTTTGTGCTCTGGAAGGGGCTTCTGAGACTGCATGATCATCATCAGATTCAATCTCACACCATTTTTTGGCAGCCAGAGTATTTCCATTTGTGAAGGCTTTCTTTGGGGTTGCTACTCTAGCTGCTTCTTCTTTACAGCATAGTTGGCTTGAGGTTTCCTCCACTAAGCAGCAAAGTGACCAACAACTATAACATGTGAGCTCAGAATCATCTCTTAGTATAAGAATGTCTTTGTTAGGCCTCCCTTCTTTTAAAAATATTTTATGAATCTTTCGCTCGACATGACCAACTCCTCACTTGAGACTTCTGATTACGAATCAGAAGACTCTTTTGTAATAACTTTTTCTTTTGAACTTTTGATTTGAGCTTTGAGGGAGATGTGCTTCTTGTTTTGGTCATCACCTGGGTCTTCCTATGCTCAATCTCCAAGCTGTAAGTCAACAGGACATCGTAAAGGTCAGATAAGGTTGTTTTCGGTCCATTTTTCTGGACTCTCTTATTACAGTAACATTGGTGTCCCTCAGGGGTGAGACACCTCAAAAATTTCAATTTAAGCTTTTGAGGAAAAATATTCTCCTCAAGATCCCTCGGAGTATTGACAAGAAAGTTTAATTTGTCAAAGAACTCTTTCAACATCTCATTGTCATTCATCTTGATGAGCTCATATTGCTGAATGTGAAGATTAAGCTTATTCTCATAGATTTTATCTATTACATCATTTGTTAGAATCAAGGGATCCCATACCTCCTTTGTTATTTTGCAATGTATAACCAATTGAAACATATCACTACCTAGGGATTTACAATAATCCCTAACGTACGTCTGTCAACTTGAATGAGTTCCTTGTCCTCCTCAGAAAAATCTTTTTCCTCTTTGAGAATAAATTTTTCTTTATCATTTGGATCCAAAGAAGGACACATAGGGATAAATCTCCCTTCAAGGACAGTCTATCTTATTCAGTCATCGGAATGAAACATCATTCGAGCCTTCTAATAATTGAACTTGTGATCTTTGAACAGAGGAATATGAGCATCATATGGGATGAAGACTTTGTTGACACTTGACATTCTTAAGACAGATATTAATAACTTTTTTGCAAGCTAAAAAGTAGAGTTCCTTTCCAAGAGCTGTTAGGCTTAGAAAGGAGTGAAGAGTCTCTTTTTCGATGCTTTATTGTCAAACTAACAAACATCAATTAGAAAACAATGTTATTTTAAGCTTATTGCATTAATCCGGAACCTTATGCAATAATATTGGTTCCTTTTAGCTTATTATATGTCAAAATTGATTAACAGTAAGGTCAAAAAAGTAAAGAAAGCAGAGACACAATGAATTTTAATACTGGTTAAAGTATATAGTTAAAATACATCTATATCCATTAGTCCAGTATTCTCTTGACTATCAATGTGATATGTTAAGAGGATAGTAATACATGTGAATATTTTAGGCTCACAACCAACCTGTTGTCTTACAGTATGAAAAAGACAATGCAAAGCGATTACAAGATCTTTTCATCTCCTCTATAGGACTCAAAATAGTATATTGAAATCGTTGCTTAACAGTATTACTATTCAATCCTTGTTACTTTCAAATAGCTAGCTTAGATTTTCAGCTATCAACTTCTCACACAGCTCACTTGAATCCTTATTGTACTTGTCTTTTTTTCATAGCAAGGAAGATTCAAAATTCAAAAGTTATGAAACCTTGGGCATTGCCTTTGTATTTATAGACAATCCTAAGTTTGTAGCCGTTGTTGAAGTCGTCCTTTTTTGTTTTTTGAAATATCACTTTCTTGTCACTCTGATACCATATTCATAAACTCGTGATCTCTGGTTTTTTATGCAGGAAAGGACACTAACACGGTGTAGAAGGTAACACATGAACTTTGACTTATATGGACCCTTCCTACAACTGGATAGTTTTTGGGTCTTAGTGTGAGATATCATACCTCATTTCTTTCAAACTCGTTTAGTTTTTCTTGCATTGCATCCACCCAGTTTGGATCATTTAGAGCTTCTTTTATTACCTTAGGTTCTATTTCAGATATGAAACACCTGGCTAAGCATTCTGCATTTGTCGCTGTCCTAGTCTGCACAGTTACATTCTTATCTCCTATAATATCATCCTCTGTATGTGCCTTAATCCATCTTTCTTTATCTTGTTCATTTGATTCTACTTGTTGTTGAGATTGTTCTTCTTCCTCTACTACAGTGTCATTACGTGCAGACGACTCTTCCTTATCTGCAGTATTAATGACTTCTTTTGTAACCATTTTATTGCATGCACATTCCTCATCAAATACATTTGTATCTCTTAAGAATGTCTCTTTTTTACCAAATGATACATGAACTCACTCCTCAACAGTCTGTATTCTCTTATTGTACACTCTAAATGCCTTGTTGTTTGTTGAGTATTCTAAGAAGGTTGTCTCATCTGCCTTAGGATCAAATTTCTGTAAATAGTTTTTTATCATTGTTGTGTATATAACATATGCATCCAAAGGCATGACAGTATTTAACACTTGGTGTTTTTCCTTTCCATAATTCATATGGGGTTTTCTTATAAAGTTTGTGAATTGTGCATCTATTCTGAGTGTAGCAAGCTGTGTTTACTGCTTCTGCCCAGAGGCTTTTGGATAGGTTTGCATTAGAAAGCATTGTTCTAGTTGTCTCTATGAGTGTTCTGTTCTTTCTCTCAGCCACACCATTTTGTTGGGGTGTTCTGGTGCTGAGAAATTATGTTTAATTCCATGATCATTGCAGTAGATATCTATTCCTGCCTGATCAAACTCAGTACCATGATCACTTTTAATTGTGATTACTTCTATTCCTTTTTCATTTTGGATCTGTCTAAGGAACCTCGTTAGCAGACTACATGTTTCACTCTTTTTATGTAAGAATATTACCCAAGTATATCTGGAGTAATCATCTACTATAACTAGAGTATATCTTTTTCTGCTTAAGCTTTCCATCTCAACTGGACCAAAGAGATCCATATGTAGTAGTTCAAGATTCCTAGTTGATTCTAAAGAGTTTAAAGGTTTAAAGCTTGTCCTAGTATGCTTTCCTTCCTGGCATGGTCTCCATAACTTATCATTTTTGAATTTTATTTGTGGTAGTCCTCTTACTAGATTTTTTGAGGATAATTTTGCTATGGTCTTGAAGTTAAGATAAGCTAATCTCTTATGCCATAACCAATTTGCATCTTTAGCTTCTTTAGTATAAAAACAAGTAATATGTTCTAATTGTTATGAATCGAAGTCTACTGCATATATATTTCCTTTTCTAAATCCTAGTAATTTGGCTTCTTGTGTAATATTATCTATTACTTGACATGTATCATGAGTAAATGACACATCATAGTTCTTATCACTCAACTGACTAATGGATAACAGGTTATGTTCTAAGCCTTTGACATAAGCAACATCTCTAAAGATTAAAGAACCTGTACCAAGGGTTCCATAACCTTTAGTTGTACCTTCCTTTCCTCCTTCAAATATGACAAGAGGTCCTTGTTCTTTTCTGAAATCTTCATGGTTGGATTTGTCCCCTGTCATGTGTCGTGAGCACCCACTGTCCAAGTAGCATATCCCCTTTTTCTTTTCTTGTAATGAAAACATTAAGAGCTTGTACATGGTACCCACTCATCTAGGTCATTATTGGTTAGCTTTTGGAATCCACATTTGAATTATCTTCTTGTGTGAGCTCCAGCATTCAAACGATTTATGGCCAAGTTTGCCATAGGTAAAGCAGTAGACCTTTGGTCTTATGCTTCTCAGTGGTCTGCTCCACTTGGTCTACTGCCCTTGACATGAGCATGTGTGTCTTGAATATGGTTTTCTCTATGTTGATTTCGAGGAGTTATTCCATACTGAGTACTTAGGTGTATGTTGAGCTTTATAGGGCATTTCTCTAAATTCCCTCTTAGAGTTTTTTGCTCTCCTTTTCTCATTATATTTATCATACTTATATACAGGTAGTCTGCTCCAATTCTTTTGAGACTGAGCAGTAAAGATCTTACTCTTCAGTACAAATCTCTTGAGAATATTGTGCTTTCTTAGTACTGTTGGTGCAGCTGAGCTATTGCTATTCTGTACGGTTTGTGCAGCAGAGTATTGGCTCTTATGCACATATCCTGCAGTATAGATTTTCTTCGTCTGCACACTTACTGCAGTAGAGATGTTCTTTTTCTGCAGGACTTTTGCAGTGGTCTACTCATCTTTCTTGGTAATGACCTTTTTGTCTTTATTGTTGTTTAACCAATCATTGTATCTTAACCCAGTTTTATCATAGGAAGATTGACCTACAATGATTAGTTTTTGTAGATCTAAGGTCTTGTCATTCCAGGCATCTACCTACTTTTGAAGCTCAGTGTTTCTCATAGTAAGTGTTTCCACTATTGCATTGAGAGGCTTCACTTTTTCATTTGCTTCCTTCAAATTATCTTGAGCATTGATTAGACTATTTTTAGTCTCTTCATTTAAATTGCATTTCTCCCTGAGAGTTGCAATTTGCTTAAGATTTTTTTTATTTTCTTTTAAAAGAGAAATAAAGCTTTCAAAGGTTTCTTGAAATGCTTCCTTCAATTCCTTTATAGTGGCTTCTAATTCAGAGAGATTAAATACCTACTTTTGTTCTTCTTCTTTTTCCATGAGACATAGCTGAGTATTTGACATGATATCTTCATCATCAGAGTCTGTGTCACTCCATGTCTTTGCTACATATGCATTGTTTCTTTCCTTCTTCCTAGGGGTGACTTTGTTGTGGTCCTTTTTAAACATTGGTGCAGACGAGTCTTGGGTTGGTCGTCTGCATTGAGCAGCAAAGTGTCCTGGGTTGGCACAGTTGTAGCAGACTTTCTTGGCTGCATCTTTGTTTTTTGAGGGAAATTTCTTTTTGAAGGTTCTTTTTTTAAATAGCTTCTTGAACTTCTTTCCCATTAGTGCCAGTTCTTCTAATAGATCTTCTTCACTTGTAGACGAGGTGTCACAGTTTTCTTCTTCTGCCATGGATTTCAAAACTCTCTCTTGAGCTTTGAAAGCCAAGGTTTTCTTTCTTGCATTATCAATCTGCTTCTTCTGCTCAACTTCAAGATTATAAGTATGCAGAACACCATACAGAGTAGCCAGGGACATCTTCGTTAGATCTCTGGATTCTCTTATAGCAGTTGTCTTTGTGTTCCAGATTTCACCAAGAGATCTTACAAACTTAAGATTGACTTCCTTGTTTTCGAAAGTTTTCCCCAAGGTTTTGAGATTGTTGATGAGAATATTGAATCTTTCAAAGAAGGTTGCCAGATCTTCATCAGACCTCATTGAGACCAGCTCGTATTGTTGTATCAATACATCCTTCTTGTTCTCCCTGATCTCATTACTTCCTTCGTTTCTTAGCATTAAGGCCTCCCATGCTTCATTTGCTGTCTTGGTATGAACCACAATTTCAAACATGTTGTCATCTAGGGATTTGAATATTTGGTTTAGAGCTTTTCTCCGAACCATCTCTAGATCCCAGTCTTCTTTGGTCCAAAGGGATTTTGGTCGTTGTACTTCTCTTGTTGAGTCTTTTGGATCTGGCATCATTGGAACATTTGGTCCATCCAAGACAATCTCTTGCATCCTCTCATCAATGGAGTTGAGATGTACAAGCATTCTCAGCTTCAAGTGGTTAAACTTGTCGAAGGAGCAAGTTAGGGTTCCACTGTTGGGACATTTAGGAAACTTTGGTGGTGCCATTGTTGATGGTAATCTTCAAACAAAGAAACTGCTAGTAACTTCTTTGCAAGTATAATATGTCACCTTTTCGTTTCAATAACTGTTAAGTCTGGAAATTCAGTCTCTCAAATCAATTGTAAGGTTCGAGTTTCAACCTAGAGGGGGGGTGAATACTTATTTTGTGCAGACTATTGCTCTATGCAGACTACTTAGGTAGTCTACAGATACCAATTGGAAGTCTTTAGCTGAGATTGACAACTCCTTGAGTTTATCACTTTTCGGCTGTGATGATCTATTAGATGCAATTCTAAATATCAATGTAATAAAAGCAATAGATAGACACAGTATTTATACTGATTCAGACACTCGATATCAAATGATGATCGAGAGCTTAGTCCAGTCTTCCCTTGGTGACCAGTGTAGTCAAGCCAAGAGGTGAATATCACTATCTTCTTGTTTTTGCTTACAAGAAACTTTCCTTTTACAAGTTATCTAACTTGTATAAAAGACAAAGAACCTAGATACTTTGCACAAATCCGAACTCTGGACTCTACTGCAAGACTTTGTTCTCCTGCAGACTAGTGACATTTTTAACTGTATCTTCATGACTTAACTGTCTTTAGTAATCTTTGAATTGCTAGATTGCTTCGCACTCTTTGCTTTTTAATCTACGTTCCAGAGCTATTCTCAATAAGCCTCACCGGTTTCCTTTTAAAGGCTCAAGGAACGAACCATTGTAGACAATGCACTGTTCCTAGTAGTCCACTCTTGTTCCCCACCATCTCATTCCTGATGCTGGCAGTCCACTATCCCCAGAAACTGTCCCATTGTTACTTTAACTCAAATCCTTGTTTGACTCACTTCAAACCTCTGACCCTGCCCTGACAATCACCTCTGCTACAATCCAGTCTTCTGCGACTTCTAGTCTGCACCAATCTCTGTTATAACCCCTTCTGCATGCCATACTGCAACCCTAGTCTGCACCCAGTATCTGTTGCAACCCTTGTCTGCACTCAGATCTGACTCAGTTCATGCCTTGCCATGTTGGTCCTTCTGTAAGCTCAGTCCTTTATCTTGAAGCCTTTGAGTTCTTTTGTTGCTTATCAATGCACTAGCTATTCATCCAAGGTCCTCTGTAGTAGTCTACATCTGGTGGCTTGCACGATCTTCATTCATCTGCAACCGTCTGCTCACTGGCATCTGACCTAGACTGCAACTTCTTACTTGACTCCTAGCCTAAACATACTAACTACATTATAACTAATACATCTAAATTTTGTTACATCAATTTCTATACAAATGAAGGGATTGTACATTCCTATCAGACACTAACCCTAAACCCTAATCCTTAAAATCCTAAAACCCTAAAACACTAAAAAATACATTTAACATCCTTGAACTGCGTAATGATTATTTTAATCAATTTACCCCTTTCTATAGAGTACAAGACTGTTCCTAACCCGTGAGATCTCCCCCTTCTCCACCATCTCCCTTTTCTAGATCTGAAACCAACATTATCTTTCTCACCTAGATTTCCCACTCCAAATGTACAATAATTTTTCCCTAAAAAGCACAATGAGTTTGCAACAATCAAAATGAGGTAGTCGTCCTCACCCCAATTCAACCCTATAATTTACCCCGTAGTATTGCTCTTGTCGCAAGGTACCACCCACTCGTATTGTTGGACCAGATAGGAGCATGAAAGACAAATTGTTATCCAAGTGCAACGATTGAAAATACTTTACGTGGTGCACCTTCATTGCTAAACAACCTTCGATTGTTCCTGTGATGATTTCATATAATGTTGAAGATGTTGCTAGGAAGAGAAACGTGTGTAGTTGTCGTTGTTCTTGAAATGAAATGGCTGAGTCAAATTTTAAAGCTTGTAACAATAACAATGGCAATTTTTGGGGTTCTTGCACTCCTGATTAGCTTCAAATTTCCAACTCCGGATGTATTCTTTGTGTATGTAAACTGCATATAAATCTTGTTGATGTTGTCAGGTCCTGTACTTGAAATGAATAAGACTTCTGTGTGTTATACCTACCAGTTTATGTACTATGTATACATGTTTATATACGTAACATACATAACCGCATACTACACATATACATGTCTATATATTGCACATACATATTTATAAACTGCACATACATATCTATATATTGTACCATATCTATGCATATACTGCACATCTATGTTTAGATAGTGCATAACCATTGGAATGCATAAGATGTTGAAAATGTACTTGCTGCCCAATATACAATAACATACATGACAACCACTGGAATGCATAACAATCCAATTCTGACTCTTCATAACAATAACCCTTGTCCTATGAAATACATAACGTTCGAATATATAGTAACAGATGGTATAACTAATATGATCGAATATAATTTGTTCAAAAACAACTACTACTGATCTCCTGAGATTAGATTCTTGCAAGTTCTCTTGTTGTGTTCAGTTTGTTTAAATCGTGTATATGTCACCGGTCGTGTATTTTACCTGGAATAGGATTCGTCTTGTCCTGTGTCATCTAGGTTGTAGTCGACACATATTTGTATCAGTCCAGCATTCAAGGTCGATTTGTAATGAGAAGCATGAGTTGGGATAGGATTGATAACCTCCGTGTTTGTATTTCTATAGCTCTCCACCATTAAATAAGACTCACCATAGTATTTCAAAGGCTCACCTTTCGACTCAATACATGCACAAGCATGTCGATAAGGAAGACTAATAACTTGTCACTCTCAGCAGCTACATTCATGGGAATGTAAGTCGACTCTATGCCTCGCTTCCTTTTCAAATACTTCAAACCCACATGAACTGCAGCTAACATCATCAAGCCATAACTTGCTTTGTATGTCTCATCAAGCTTCTTCGCTAGTATCGGAGATAAGGAATTAGAACTATCTAAGACTGACTCTCGTAATTCACACATAAGTTTCATTATTTGCATACGGATTTGATCAATCATTGTAGTGATTAGAAGATGGTGTGCATCTCGAATCCAATTATTGAAGCTCTTGGACAAGTTGTTAGTTTCTTAACGACATCTAGTGAACAACAAGTTAGCCCAACATCCTCGATAGAATTCGCTATGAAATTTATTTAAATGCTCCATCGCATTCATAATCTTGTTGGTATTGGTGTGAAAGCCCTCATATGTCATGGCATAAGAAGCATTTTTTAAAGACAGCCTGTCAATACGTCTTGTTCAAGTGCGCATGTTTGGTATAAACCTACATACAAGGTTAGAATGTAAAAAACAACATGTCAATCTTAATAACAACTGTTGGAACCTGCAAGTCTATATAACAATTGGATGTATACCTCTTTGTTGTAGTTGTCCACTAGGCATCGCAAACAATAGGAATGGTGAAAACCTGAAAACAGCATTGGCACGACCTATAATAGCCCACTGTGACGATCGAAGAAAAAGGTGTATTGATGAAATAATCCCCCATAAAATGTCGATAAAGTTATCTCTAGTTGATCACAAACCCATTTCCTAATTTTCATTGTTCTCTGCACTAACAACAATAAAGACAATTGAATAGAAGACCATTGTCACCATCATTTCCGATAACGCTTAATAGGCAGCCTCTATACTTGCTCTTGATGAATGTGTCATCAAAAATATACAAGGCCTACGCCCATTGACGAACCCAAGCAGACATGCTCTAAAACATACAAAAAATCTGATGAATAATTTAGTCTCATTGTTAACCTCGTATTCCGCAATGCTTCAGGGGTTTATAATTTTCAAATTATTACAATAAGAGCTCAACTGATCAAAAGAACTCATTGCCTTCCCATGGATCTCTATAATGGCTATTTTCTTCACAAATCATATGTGATAGTAGCGTAACTCCACTCCATAATCGACATGCACATCTCTCACGGTTTCTGATGGAGGATACCTTGGAGTATGACGCAACTTCTTTTTTACTATATTCGATACTCACATAGCCTTTTCTTTTCGATAACCACGACTGTCAAGACAATTCTCACAAGTATGCACCAAACTGGATTTTCTTATCCCAAACTCGTTATGACGTTTCGATTTAGCTGCATAGACATGCCAACTGGAATTTGGATAAGGGCATTCAATGATGATCTCTGTTTGCTTGGTTTACTGAAGTAGAAATCTCGGTTATTAACAATGCTATAACTCTTGATGGCTACACAAAAATCATCAACATAATGAAAAATCTATCTCACTCTGTGAATACAAACCCGACGCATTTCTATGAGATGTTGTCTATGCTTCTACTGATAACAACACTTGAACTCTCATCATTTCCAAACCTATATAACTTGGGAAAAAACAACCCAAAATGAAAGACGGATTAAAATATCATGCAAGAACAAATAACTTCACTATGCACTATTAGTTATTAAGTTGTATACTTAAGAAGTTCCAATTTGTACTTCATTTATATGAGTACATACTAAAATAGGATCCTTGTATTGGCAATTATTTATAGTGTAACTACATATATTGGAACTTGAATACAAAAAGTTTAAACCTTTATACTCAGTATATAGTAATGTATGTAATATACCTTGCATCTTGAGCCACACTTGAACCGGATATCCTTGGTACATGACTATTAGATTTCTTCATCGTCTCCATTCTGATAACATTTAATTTAGCACAAGCGTATACTTGGCACATGTTTGCAACATCATGGTCATGGACGAGAGTAATATATATATCCGTTTCAGGTGCAACGTATTAAAGGCTCATAACAATGGATTGATTCGTCAACATGTGTCCACCAATTGATCATAAACATTCGCTAGATTCATGCTTTTACGAAGAGGGATAGAAAAACAATCTCCTTCGAATGCACACAGAGCTACGAGCTCAATGTTGATTGGTTTTTGATTTGTCTTGAACCTCATGGAAATGTGACTAAAAAAACATGAAAACACGAACATGAACTCATCAGCCTATCTCATTCTACAGCTTAATCCTTGATTTTAATACAAAACACAAACATCTGGTTTTGGAAACATAAAAACAGAGCATGTCGACAAGGAATCAAAACAATTAAACAACATGCACAACCCATATAATGCACAATAAATTGAATAAGAGTGATGGAAATGGATTCATCAACTTATTTTGAAATCTATAGCGTGATAGAAATTAGTGAGATTATGATATTTTTCAGAGATGGATCCATGGCATTACAAGATGAGTGAGAGTGAATTGGTGCGGCGGTGAAAATAAAATCTCCAATGGCATTGAATCCGAATTGAATGGGTATGGTGGAGTTAGAGAAAAGTAATGATGGGTACCGCAATCAATAAATTATGTGTTGAATTCTTTTTCAATTTTTTTAATCCTAAAATCGATTCAATAATGTAATGAGGGGGTAAAATGGACATGATTTCCTCAATGAGTGTCTAAATTTGTATGGAAATTTTTTGGGGTGTAAAGAGTATTCAAACCAATGTTATCAAAAATGGACCAGGCCGGCCGATTAAACCGCCAAAAGTGTCACCCGATCCTTAAAACGATCCGTCAGTCCTTGAAACTTTTTAGCATTGAAAATAGCTAAAAACCGTCGATTCGATGGGTGAACCATTCAAATCGGTGACCCGTAAAGGGTTTCATAGTTTGAACCAGTTCGAGCTTGATACAACAAGTTATTCGCTGTTTTTTGCTTCACTTCTTCATTTTGAGGAACAGATGATGATCAATTGCAAGGATGAAGAAAGATTGCAATGGATTAGGAGTGACGGGGCTAGAGTTTCTGGCGACGGGTCTGAAAGGGAGTGCAAATTATGGTTTATCGAGGAAGGAGATTACTCAACATGTTGCGCTGGGTTGAGTTTGGATATTATAATGGGCTTGAACAATATAGGTCCATGATAAAGTTAACTAGATAATCCCCTTAATGTTTGATTTTTTCCATTTAACATTAGATTTTGGTCTTTTTATTTCCTATTTGATATCTTAATGTAGCAAATATGTTAAGATAATTATTTAATTTTTTTTTCCTATTTTTCATATACAAGTATGTTAAATTTTCAGTAATATCAAAAATTAATAATGATATATTTATAACATAATTATTACATCATGGGTCAATAGTGGTTTAACCGATGATCCATCTGTGCACTAAGTTTTCCGGTTCGAGAAATGATGCAGGTCTGAAACTACTGATCCAAACAATAAGAGGGGGATTTAAAAGTAGCTTGGCGTTGAAGTTAATGAGAATATTAAGATAACCTCATTATGAACCTCATGGGGATTATAATTTTGTTTGAAGATAAGGAGGTTAACGGTTTATTTTAAACTTGTCGGGATCATTCATGACATCTCAATACTTGGGGTTAATTATCATTTTCCTACTATTATTCAGTCCAGAATGAGTTGTTTTGGGCCCAAGTCCGCTACATACTTGGACAGTGGTAGCCAGGCCTAGTCCAGCTCCGGGTTTGGGCTCAACACCTGATGGATCCATGGCTTTGTAGCCCCACCTGGGCCAATATTTTCTTAGCCTTATGGTCCTTACCTAATAAGTTGAGCAGACTTTCATTGAAGTCCAAAAGACCAAATCCCATAAAATGTGCCCAAATGAGGAGGCTGCGGTTTGAAGAGCATCTCAAATTGAATAGCTGAATAGATTGTCATGATGGGAGAAAAAATGCATTTAATCCCTTAAATTTTTTATTTTTATATACATGATCTTTTTAATTTCGAAAATAGCACATAATCCTTTTTTATGGTCTTTTTAGGGGGTTCTCCGCTAAAAAATGGAACTTCTTCAAAGACTAACATGCAACCAATAACTTTAGTTGCACGAAACCCAAACATACATAGGTTCTCCTCTTTGATTTTCAACGAAAACAAATTCTAGCATTGTTTTCATTCAAGCAGTTTTGGTGAACTTTTTATCAAGTCGATGCTATTCATGGTCAAAATAAACTTTTGCTTATCATAATGTCATGGTTGAAATATAGAATGATAAAGTAAATTTTATCATATTGGAGCATTTGCTTCAGAAGCTCTATCTCAAAATATATATATTTTTATGTTCAATCAACAAAATGCTATAGTAAACTTATCCAAGAAAATTAGACCCAAAAACAAATCCAACTAAAATGCAATATGTTTCAATAATACTTTACATTTGAGATTATCTCTATTTCATATTCCAATTTACCGTTTTGGTACACATGTCAACATAATTTCTTCAATGAATTTTAAACTCATTCTTACTCCACTACATAGCTTTTTTTATTATTTAAATTTAGGGAATCTCTATTTTTCATGATGCAATGTGATTGGTTTTATATTATCAGCACATATCTCCATGTCATTATTATCACCACAGCAAGCGCCAGTCCCTTTTTGATCCGTTCCAATGAATGAGATATATATGATGTTATATATATAATTTGAAATCAAATTATAAAAAGAAATTTTTAATTATGAGTCAAATCTGATATTAAAATTAAAATGAGATGAAACTAATTGTATATTTAACATCAAAAATAAATATAGTTATCCTTATCACATAATCAATGATGATTATTTTATTAAATTTTCTCATTTTAAGAAAACTTTAAAGGCTAAATAGTTCATTACTCAATGATAAATAAATAAAAATATATTTGAAAAAATTAATTAGATGTAAGGATAAAAAAATTGGATGAAAAGATTGTTCTATATAATTTTGAAAAATTATGCTGTGTTAGATACTTTGATGAGAAGTTTATACAAAATAACATCGATATTTAAATATGTTATATAAATCAATAAATATAAGTTTGAGGGAGATTTTGTTTAAGATAGAATTTTTAGGTGTAAAATAAAACCAAACGTTAGACTGTTAGTTCTATAATTGATGTTAAAAGCTTTTTTTGTGTCAAATTAAGACAATAGATACACCTATTTTCGCATCAAGATTTTACTTGGTCTAAGACAGAATTTTATCATTTCCCATACTTTGTAAGAAAGGTCAAATGTATTTATTTATACTTTGTCATAAGAATGACTTCAAAGCTCATAGAAATTGCTCTTTGACAATAACCTTTTGTTTTTTCAGCTTTTAACCGAAGAACACGCCCCTGAAGGAATTTACTTTTAAGCACACACATCGTGCAGTGGGAACTTTTCATCTTTTCATTCAACATGATTCCATTATAATTGAATTTGTCCACTTTAATGGTTTACATGGCCTAGAAGACTCTGAAAAATAAATATGTGAGCCTCAAATCTAGCTACTGATGAGTTAATTGAGTAAAGTTTGGATCGACCAAGATCGAGCAGTGTGGTCTCTTCTACTTGGACTGATCTCTGATGACCATTATTTAAAGGATCTGTCTTTAACTGCGGGGCTTGTTGGATGGCTTCAGAAATTAGGGCTGGTTTTTGGTTATGTTTTCCGACAATGTGACGATGTTGTCGTCTCTAACATACCTCTGAATATGGTAGGGATGGATGACCCAAAGTATACCGTTCGTCTGGGCAAGTTCCATAACCAGCTCCTGGGTACTTCAATGGGCTTAAAGGCTTGAGTCATGGTCTGGGAAAACCTACATTGCAATGATTCTTAGACCAAGACTATACCATCATAGTACCAAGTGCTGATGAACAAAATACTCTTTTGTGGGCATGAGTTGCGTATAGATGAGTAGGATTACCTCATTGAGTTAAAAGTATGTTCCATTCAGTGGAAAACTCCCTCTCATTGCTGTTCGGCATGGAATCTGTTCGATGTGTTAGCAGTCAAGAAAATAAGAACATGTACATACAAGTGGAGCCCAAATATATGGTAGCCTGGTAGGAATGAGTGAAGACGACCAAAGAAGAGAAAACGAAAGGGAGTATAAATGTACCATATGCATGTAGCGTTATCAAGCCCTCATATTAAATTCATATGCAAAAAAAGTTCTTTTTGGTGTGGGGAGTGACAGAGAAACAATGAAAAGGGACAATGCGATGCAGGGGAAGCGAAGGAAAAGGAGAGGGGGGTCGAAATTCTCGGGAGGCGAAGAAGTAATATTTGGAGAGAGAGAGAGAGAAGGGGAGAGGGACTGAATATGGGGCCTAAGAAAAGGACAGTACTGAAGGCCCAGAGAGAGGGAATTCAATCTGCTTCTTTCGTTAAATTGTGAAAATCTGTATCGAGACAAGCGACGTTTCCACATTTGTTTTCTTCATATGTAGTAAGATTCAAATCAGAGATCAAGAATCATACTCTCAACACAACTTGAATCAACGGATACTCGGGTCTGTCGTGTCGATTCGTTTTTTCTCTTATCCCGATGCTGCCCGAAGTGCCCGAGGGATGACGAAAGGACAAAAGCTCTCTCTCTCTCTCTCTCTCTCTCGGCTGCAATTCGAAACAGAGAATTGAAGGAGAGTGGGGCCCAAAGGAGGGGAGAGGGTGGGGTGGGTCATTCAAGGGTCAATCATAAAGCAATGGATTACAAAATCATTGCTCCATTCTCGTTCTGTGCCCCCACCATGTATATATGAACACACACACACACACACACTCGTCACTTCGTTCTTTCACTGACACAACTCTCACCACTTGGCTCGTTCATTCATCATGAACTATAGCAAAAATTGACCACCCAATGGGAACATAATGAAATTAATCACTTGTTTATTGTTCTCTTCCTTCATAATTTTTGTATTATTTTATCGAGATATGATGTATATTGTTTGCAATTTGTTTTATTTGAATTTTTTAATAATAGAAATTACAATACGACTTCTGTTTTATATTACATCCTATCAATCAATTTCCTTTTTAATTTTTCTATCGCAACTCTTTTGTCTGGTAGGGGCTAATATATGTAAAACTACATGCAGCAACGTATTTGTTGTTTTTGAAACACCAACGATACATCCATCAGCTTAATTTGGTTGTGTGGTTGTGTATAATACAGTGGATCTTTATGGTCAATCATTGCTAGGTTTTTCTTTCATAAGTTTTTGGAGTGTGATGAAAAAAGATGATTTCCTGAGATATATGTGGTGTTAAGTTTAATTTGTCTTGGCAGTGTACGATGTATAACTTGATCACGGACGCCAGGGATAATAATACGAGAAGCCATCCAATTCCGCTTTGCGTAAAAGGTGATCACGATGGTAAGGCACGTAGAAGATCGTTAATGACGTCCCTTGTGCGTTCCGATGGATCGTTATGGAAGCTGGAAACCTAGATTACAACCTGAATGTAGTGATAGGTGAAACTTGAGAGCCTGAAAACCCAGAATGTTGGAACTACTCGTTATTAGGCCAATGTGGTTTCTAATTAATTTGCATTGTGCAGTGGTTTTGGTTGCTCATTAATTCGATTTATGGATCGATCAAGAGACTCTACACTTGTATTGAGTGTTGATGATTATCAAGGAGAATCACTCAGCTAAGCAGATTGATGATCAATACTGTCATATTTGTACAATTTTGAATATATTTCACCATTTTTCACGAAAAATTGAGTTAGAGGCCATAGGGAGATTGAATATTTAGGGACACCCAGGTAAATATATTGACACTGACGCCACGGCCACTGTACTTGCACCTTTTTTTAAATTTCGGAATTGAATTAGAGGCCATAGAGGGATGGGTTGGTCGTCTTCCTTTTTTACTCTGATATCTCTTCCTGATCTAGTTGACAAAAGCAAGCAAAGCTGCATCCACCTGCAACAGCAGCTGCTGCTTCAGCTGATGATGGATTGTTTTCGGCCCAAAGCCCAAACTGATACGTCAATTCACATGTCAATGGCACGTGTGAAGGGGAAGATAGCATTAAACTCTTTCGATCATGAAAAAAAGTACTCTCTCAATCTTACAAAAACTTATAACAGTTTATTTATTTGTGCGTATTTATCATTACAAACTTTGATCCGTATTATGCATGATAAAATGATTTTTGTGAAAATACTCTTGGGGTACTATTTTGGAAACTTATTTCCAATGAGGTATCATCAAGATATTTTCTTCCCATAAGATAACATTAAAAAAAAAAAAGAAAAAAAACCAATGGTTATTCATTTTTGTCCCTTTCCGAATTCAAACAACCCAATCAAATTCCTAATTCACAAATTTCTTCCCCCAAACTGAAATCAATCTCTTTTTACCATCATAGGCAAGGCGAAGTCAAAGAAGCACAGGACGACAGAAATTACGACCAAAATCAACATCGTAACTGCGATAGAGGCGACGGCAAGGTCGTTTTATTAGGAATCGAAAAGGAATGACATGCCAAACTCGAGTATCCACACTACTGTTGACCAGGCGAAGTCGAACCTTGAAATAGATCTGATCGGATGGTTGTTAGTGGTTACCAGACTAAGAATATTGTGTCATTGTTGTTGGTGGTGATGTTAAGTTTGGTTATAATATGTTTTTGTTGATCATCATGATGATTGTGATGATTTTGTGTTTTTGTCATGTGAAGATATTGATTACATGTTATCTGGGTGACTTTCAAAGACATAAAAGAAGCAATTCAAACAACAAGCCTGTTATTCATATTAGTACGTCGTAATGAGAACACCTTATAAACATACTAGTATGCCCGTTATTCATGTAGTATGTCTTAATGAAAGCACCTCATAAATATACTTTTTTTTTCATAGCTTTAATGAAAACACATCATAAACATACTAGTACATCTGTCATTCATCTAGTACGCATTAATAAAAACACCTCATAAACATATTAGTACGTTTGTTATTCATCCAGTACATCCTAATGAAAACACCTCATAAACATATTGGTACGTCTATTACGCAAACTAGTACGTCTTAACAAAAATATTTCATAAACATACTAATACGTATGTTTAGGCATACTAGTATGTCTTAATGAAAATACCATGTCAACAAACTCCATTGTTTGCCAATTTTAAGCCCCCACGAATATCTTGTATCAAGTGTGATTTAGAAACACTCGTTGGCTCCACTCATATCTCGAAATTGCTATTTAGAAACACCAAACCTTTTTCAATATATCCTTTTCCTTATTTTTCCCCCTTTTTTTTTTTTTTTTTGTGATGATCAACTTCACCACCGCCTCCTTCTCCAACGCCCTTGTATTCTCGCAACTCTCCTACTTCTGCTATCGACGAGATGATGTGCGGTATGTGACGATTATGTTCTTGTTGGTTACGGAGAGGAGGTTCCATTCATCTACGATGAGTTCCTCGATGGATCCAATGACGGCATAGACGTCTTCCATGAATCACACCGTCTCCTTGAATCGTTCGGCTTGCTCGATGAGTTTTGCCATGTAGATAGACTCTTCTCTCGTGATCGCCATCATTGGTGATGGCGCTACGACAACGACGGAGAACTAGCGGCAAGAGAGGAGGGAAAGTGACAGGGGAAGTTGTGGTGTTATGATTATGACAGTGAAAGTTATGTATCCTTGGCACAATTTGCCGGCTTCTCAGTTGTATCTATTGTAACTACAATGTGCGTCTTTGGGATCATGGAGTTCTACATGTCTGAAACATCAATAAATTGATTTATTCAATTCACCATATAATTTGCATCTCCATTGTACAATATTTAACCCAAAAAATAAGCTCAAATAATAATCATATATATTTGAAATAAGCTTAGTAAGTATCATATGTTTCAAAATATTGACGAATTAATTCTTCTTATTGTTGATCAGTGTGGAGGGTTAGTTCCCTTAACATGTTGAATTTTAGTTTGGAAGCGACTAAAAGTCAGATCTATCAAATAATATGTCTTTCTCCAAGAGTAGTACGTCTTGTTTCAGTTCTAGTACGCTTGATATTAATACACCTGAAACATGATTTTGATGTGCTACATTTTTGCATAGGCATACAACGTTCTAGTTTTGTACTAGTACGTCTGAAATTAGTACGTCCGAAATTAGTACATTTGAAAAAAAAAAACAATTTTTACATATTAGATTTTGTATAGGCGTACTAGTTTTTATATAGGCGTATCTATATGTCTGAAACTAATACGTTTGAAACAAACCAATTTTAACTTACTAGATTACATATAGGCATATTAGATTTTGTTAGACGTACTACTTTTTACATAGACATACTGTTACGTCTGAAATTAATATCTGAAACAAATCAATTTTAAGGTATTAGATTTTTCATTGGCGTAGTAGACTTTACATACACGTACTATATTTTACGTAGACATACTAATTTTGTTTAGACATACTAATACATATGAAACTAATACGTATGAAACAAACCAATTTGGACGTGTATGCATGTAGGTATTTTAGAGGGAGGAACTACATGTCATATAAGAACAGAAGTTCAATAACTCATGAGTTGCAACTCAGCACCCTATGCTTCGTTACCCTCCTAATTCAGCCCAAAGCCTTTCCAAATAAACTTATTCAAATCTACCTCGTCACCCCTCTCATCACTCCATCAAATTAATTTCCTGAATTCGTAGACGACCAATCAAAGTCACTATGCACCAATGTCAACATTCTCGACTGTGATGACCCGACGGCTCCACTAGCTCTAATCGAACCCCTCCAACATGTTATTGGAATTCTTCGACAAGCACCCAGGCCTCAGAGTCACGGTCTCCCGATTCGACCCCTTGCTCCAAAAAATGGAGGCAACATAGTAGGAGAGGGAGCTGATAGGCAGTGGAGATGAAAAGAAGAGAGGGAGACTAAGCTTGGTGGTACCTCCTTAGAATAAAATCTTCCAAATGATACTTTCGGAAATTATCCCATGATTTTTTTGGTTAAATGTTTCTATGGATATGTGTTAGATTCAAAGGTTCAACCT
>LIEC01006899.1:0-12160 GCA_001925005.1 Drosera capensis
CCCCCCCCCCCCACTTTTTTTTCTTTTTTCAAGAGGATCCAAACAAATATTGATTGTACCGCAATTTACATGCTTTTAATACCACCTAATTAGCCGTGGGCAGTTCGAGACGCTGATCATCAATTGACAAGTATTACAAGCAGTTTTTTTTTCAATTGCATCTAAGATGAATGAACAGTGAGGTAAAGATTTTTCACGATCCTAAAGAGAACGGCTAGTAAAGACCCATTCGAGATCAAGAATGCAAACAAGTATTGTTTCTACGAAGCTCACTATAATGCATTTGAAAGCATGGAAAAAGCAAAAGTCGCAGATTATTTAGAAAAGTGTGATAAAAGAAGCAGAACCTTTCCATCATCTTGGATTTCAGGAACAATTAGACCAGCACCAGTATGCACGGTGAAACTGCCAAAAGAGAAAAGATCAATAGTTATCAAATAATGGAAAAAATATTTGATAAAAGACCATTTGACCTTGCTCAACCTCAGTTTTTATATTTCCCCAGAATCTATGCATACTTAGTTCCTTATCATTTCTGTGGAGAGAACGTATGGCATGCTTATCTGACAATGTTTCAGAGTTCTTTTTTCGCAGTATATTGCATGTTAAGTTCAGTCAAAATGATAGTACCATCAAAATGAGAAGAGATAGTACCGTTGTTTCCCATGAAGGTTCTCTAGCTCGGCGACAAATCTGGCAAAGCACCTCACTCCATTACCACACATCTAGATAGAAAAGAAGCAACACACAATCCAAAATGAAAGCATGCCAGCAGTGAGTTCCGCAATGGAAATTTAATTATTTCATCAACTTCAAGGGCAATATATAACAATTGTAAGATTCAGCTTTTTTATGACTCAAACTGGAATAGAACAAGTTGCTTCTAGCAAATCAAGAAGAAACATACATAACGAGCATCAATCGCAAACAGTAACGAGCAAATTGTAGGATGAAATCACCTCTGGTTCGCTTCCGTCAGAATTGAAGATCCTCATGGTGTAATCAGTACCATTCGTTCCAGGCATAACAAAGATGACCCCATCAGCACCCACTCCGAAGTTACGATCACACAGCTGCACCGCTTGGCCCGAGGTGATCTTTGGTTCTGTTGAGTCCCTATTGTCAACCTATCCAACACCAACATTTAAATTAACGTGTATTCCTTTACTTCCATTACTCCACATCAAAATATAGTTTTTTCTTCAAAATTTGTCCTGCTCCTTTTGTCGTTTTCATTTGAAGCTTACAAATAATAGTAAATACTATAATTACATGGTCTGTCTATCCAGACATGAAAAATTACATATTAATGTTTATATCGGATTTTCACCTTATGGCACCTTGTTGATACTTATTGTTGCATCTTATTGCTCCATATAGAAACTTTTGTAGTATGAGGAAATGTGTACATCGTAACTGGCCTAAGAATTATGACAATATCATTTTCGCTCACTCATGACTCGTCCTAGCTAAAATTTTGGCATTAAAATTGATGCCAATTTCATATAGACGATTGGTAATGCTAATGTTCATACTCCTCTCGCATAACCCGCTTTAGACGGGAGTCTTGTGTTGAGTCGATTTAGAGTGTGAGACAAATAATAATACTCTCAACATAACACAATCTCTTCAATCAGATCAACCAACAAACAAACCAGTAAAAAACAATCATCCACAAAATTCAATACATACCAAAATGAAGTCGTTTCCGAGTCCGTGATACTTGACGAACCGAAGCGATCCTCTCTCCTTCCTCTCCAAAAACGACGGCGTCTCGATCTCTTTCCCTGGCATCGTAGTGACGGCGGAGATCTTCAGATTAGGGTTTCGCCTCACCGATTTGTGGAACGCGATGTTGGGGGAGAGGAGGCGATGCGGTTTGGAGATGAGGAGGGGATTGGGGAGCTTGCAGTGGGATGAGAGATAGGGGGTGATTGTGATGGCGGCGGCGGCGGCCATTGAAGGTGGACGAGTAGGGGAGTGGAGAGAGCAGGCGGCGGCGGCAGAAGAGGAATTTATTTTTTTTCCCTTTTTTTTTCGAGAAACAAGAGGAACTTTTTTTTTTTTTTTTTGAAAAGTCAGGAACATGGGAAGCTTTGTATTTGAGTCGCGTGGGCCGTGTCGAGCATTTGGACTGAACTTTATTGGGCTTTACTTGTAGGACGGCCATAAATATTGGGCCTGAGGTTTGAGCCCAAGTACACTGAGCCCATGGACCAAACAAATGCGTGGTGGCACTTGCACATCAATGTGCTCTCCAGCCCCATCGTTTCCGGTCATCCCATCGCCGGCGTCGATGGCGTCTCCAAATCCGTTCTTTCTCAACCACAGCCGGCGTCTCATCTTTGACCAAAGAAGACCTCACTGGAACCGGAACATCAAGGATCGAGGTCGCCATTGTTGGATAGTGTTTGATTGGTTTAAATCGAAGGGGAAATTCGTCTTCGTGTGAATTATTGTGAGTGGAAACTTATCCTTCTTTGTTTTTTTAATTATGTTACGTCAATGGTGGTGGTTTTGTGTGTGCTTGATTTGATTGTGTGTGAATTGCTTGTTGGCTTGCTTTGATTTTGTTTCGAATTGAGGTATCCGCTCTACTGGAAACTCTGAACTTGTGATAGAATGTTTAGGATCCAATGGCTGTGATTAAAATCCAAGAATGTATGAGTCATATTATAACATGTGTAATTTATCGTAACCTTTGATCGGTTTTGTTTAATAAATCTCAGTAATTGGATTTTAACTAGACACGTATATACGAATTGTGCAACTCATGACTCTATTGTCACACCGTGATACCAAATTGAGGAACCAAATGTAACGAAGACTGCAAAGTAGAAGGTTTAGAAATACTATTCTGTATCATGTTTGGATTACCGACTCGTGACCGCATGATGATGTGGAGTTGAGACTAGAGGAGTATAGAGCTATTTTAATTAAATTTTGCAAAGATCTCGTTATTCTCTGAACTAGATTTTGTCTTCATAGAAAGCTAGATCTTATTGTTAGCTGTACTTTATTCTGTTGTTTCTCGTATTGTTTCCGGCAAACATGGTAGTATCTTTACATTCGAAAACGACTTCCTTGACCAAAAACATCAAAAAAGGAAACAAAGGGAAAATCTGAAAACAACAGAATTATTGGGCAAGATGCTACTATAGCCGGCCAAGACACAGGTGGACTTTCTCCACTGCTACATACCATAGAATAGAACTAGCTAGTATGCTAAGTTTCCTTTGGCACGGGCGTGGGATATATTTTTTTAGGTCACTCTAGGGCAGCAAAAGGGTTGTGAAAATTCCTCCACAAATTGAAACTGGGATTTAGAGTAGTGTTGTTAACTTATTAGAAACTCCATTTGATATACTCGCTCAACAGGTTCAAGTTTGTTTCGACTATGTTAGCTTATGTGATGATACATTTTTTGTTGGTGCCTTGCTTGTTCATTTACCGGAGTTGGAGGAGAGCCTAAGCTATTCTAAATCTTCACCATTTATATAGTTATTTTACTTATGATATGGCTAATTGACGGTGACGAGAAATTCGTGGTTCAAATTCTTGTTTTAGATGCCTCTTTCCTTCAATCTCTTATATAGGTAACTACCGATTGATGAACTAGTCTGTCTTTGATCTCGATTGTTGAGTTTATGAATGCTGATTGATGAACTAAAATTGATGAATTGCCAAATGTCTTATTGATGAACTACCAATTGTCTTATATAGGTACTTCTCTGTTTTTCTGCTTCAATTACTTCTGAAGGTTTTTTTTTTTTCCGGATTCTTAATGTTGTACCTTCAATTGTCATCATGTCCGAAGGCTATTTGGTACCAATTGTTGAGTAGTTCATAAATTATTTGTGCTGTAACTAGTCTTTCTCTAGTCTTTCTCTGATTTGGATGTCTAAACTTCCATGCTTCAAACATAACAGGATGCGTACACTTCCAACGGACGGTTGTCTGCCAACAGGAGGAGACAAGCATGCTACGACAGCAGATGACACTTCTCTTTGTCAAGATGGGATGGATCCTTCAGCAATTTGGCAGGCTAAGGCTCGGATCAGTTTGTCTCGATTTCCTCCTCCACCGAATGACAAAGAAATGCCCTCCCGAGCAGGACATTGGTTTATTAGGTCATTGAAGGCCTTTATGTATTTGTTTGTATTTTGGATTGTAGAACTTTGGATTAGATTGTAGTTTTGGTGGGATTATAATAGACATAAAACAGGGGCCTATATTTTTTTTCGATTTCAATAATTTTGAATTATTGTTTTCTAAAAAGAAATAGAAAATAGCGACGGAAATCCATCTAAAAACTTTAAAAAAAATGAAGATGGAATTCCGTCTTTAAATCGGACTTTTATTAAAAAAATTTAACAAAAAAAATATATACAAAACTAATATATTTAAAAGCAAATTACATTTATGGCGACGGAATTAAATGCTTATTTGTTTTTTAAAATAAACTTTATATTTAAGATGACGAAACGTCCTCATCAATATTCTTATATTTTTTTTAGAAAAATAACTTTAACAACGGAATTCTGTCTCCAAACTAAATTTATTTTCTTTTTTCTTTTTTAATTTAACAAAATAAAATGAATTAAAAATATAAAATAAAGTCTTGGTGATGGACTCCATCGTTAAATTAGTCGACAATAAACAAATGTTCAGTCAACTTTTTAGCGACGGAAAATCAATCCGTCGTTAATTTTCACGTAATTTGGGTTTGTGTCGTCAATGTGGGTTTAGCGACGATACTTATAGTGACGACACTATTTTGTCACTAAACGTTTTTAGTAATGGATTTTATTCTGTTAGCGATGGAGTTTGTTCGTCTCTAAAATGTTATTTTTTTTGTGCACGGCATGAATCATTCTATATATGATCTTAAACAGTCTTCGAGGCAACAGAACTTAAGGTTCCATCAATTTATCACATTCAATGGTTTTGACATGATCGAGGAAGATCATTGTGCCTATCTCGTATAGGATGTGATCAATGAAGATCATTCTTGTTACAGAAAAGAGGTCAAATTATGAAGTTCTTATACTTGATTTGTATGTAGATGACATATTTTTTGTTGACAATGATATGCATCTTATAGTTGCCACTCGGAGATGGTTGTCCTCAACTTTTGAAATGAAGGACAAGGAGAAAGCTAACTATGTGCTACGTGTGAAAGTTGTAAGGGATCGCTCAAAGAAACTTCTGGGTTTTTCGCAGGAGCCTTGTGTCAAGAAGATAATTGAGTGGTTTTACATAAACAACTCAAAACCGTTTGATACCCCAATGCAAAAAGGAAGTCTTGATCAATGTCATAAGGGTGATGAAGAAAAGAAGCTAATGTCTAAAGTACCCTATGCAATAGCAGTTTGGGAGCTTGCTGTTTGCTATGTTGTGTACATGTCCTAACCTTTTGTGATGCTATTGGCATGGCCAGTCGATACTAGGGAAGCCCACTGGACAACTGTCAAGAGAATCTTTAGGTACCTTCATGATACTACTAACCTTGTCTTATGTTACCATATATGTGATTTAAGATGGAGAAGTTACAGTGATGATGATTTGGCCAGTATAGAGATGAGCGTAAGTCCACATAAGGTTATGGGATTATACTCGATAGTGGTTGCATCTCTTGAAGCAGCAAGAAGCAGACATGTGTTTCTCTTTTCATGATGGAGGACGAGTACATCGCATGCTCATGAGGAGTTCAGGAAGCTGTGTGGCGGTAGAGATTCTTATAGAGGTTGGCTAACAAGGCCTACAAGGAGAAGGTCGTTCTCATGTACTGTGATAGCATGGCAAATTTGGCATATGTTAAGGATCCCAATTATCATGGAAAGACTAAATATATTGATTTGTGTTATCACTTTATTAGAGACGTGATAGCTGATAGGAATGTGCAATAATTTCACTTGTGTAGAAATTGATGAACAAAATTTAGGAATATTAGTCATGATATTGTTAGTGTGTTTATGTTGAAAATTCGATAGGTATGTGCAATTTAGGTTAGATATTGGAGAGCAGACGGCTACAAATACATGAGAGTATCGTGTGGGCCACCAGATGCAGAATACTATAGAGAATTTCAGCAAAGAAACTAAAATATGTATGGGCAACAAAAGACCTACAAATGTTTCAGGATCTAGGATTAAACTTGTAGACGACGACCAACACAGCAATGCATGGATTACATCAGATCTGGGTGCAGACGAGGTTACAGCAGGGACTGGGTGGAGACGATGTCTCAACCGTACTGAGTGCAGACTTGAATGCAGCAGAGATGGTTGATGAGGTTGGGTTAGAGGTATGAGGTTCAGAGTATGACAGTACGAGGATCTGAAAAAGATGAGCTATCAACATGTGACCAACTGTCACATCAGATTCTGTACACAATTCAAGGGTTTATTCCTTCAGCCTATAAAAGGGCATCGAAGAAGCTCAGCGAGAGAAGAAGTTGAATGAGAGATTAAACACATGAAATGTGCAAAAATAATCCAAGATTCAGAGCTGCTCAAGTGAGTTGAATTAAGAAAGAACAAGAAGAGGATTCACTAGTCTGCACTGAAGAACAAAAGCTGTAGTAGAGTCCAATAAAGGATCTGTGCAAGGAACTTGCACATCTAAGTTCTTCATCTTTGACAAGTTAGATAATTTGTAAAAGGGTTATCTTGTAAACCAAAAATAAGAAGATAGTGAACTCAACTCTTGGCTTGACTAAACTGGTCTCCAAGAAAAGACTAGACTAAGCTCTCGGTTATTAGTTAATAATGAGTATTTGAATCAGTATAAATTCCGTGTTCTTTATTTGTTTCTTCATTGCTGTGTGTTATCATAACTGTTAGTAATCAAACATTACAGCAAATAGAGACAAACCTTCAAAGGTTGAGTCTCTGCTACAAACCACCTGGGTAGTCTACAAAGCATATCAGTGTGCTGAAAGTCAACTACTATGTTGCGTTGCACTAATAAGTTTTAAAATAACCTATTCACCCCCTATTAGGTTGAACCTGTGGAACTAACAATTGGTATCAGAGCCTGATTTTCCAAACGTAACAGTTTTGGAAAGAAAACATCATATCTTTTGATTTATATCTGTAAGAAGTTACTAACAGTTTATTGTGTGAAGAAAGCATGGCTCCTCCAAAGCTACCCAAATGCCCCAACAACGGAGAGCCACCAACATTTTCATTTGACATACTTAATCACTGAAAGTTGAGGATGCTTGCATATTTGGATTTAATAGATGAAAGAATGCATGACATCTTACTGATAGACCATATATACCAAAGATGTGAGATCCAATTGATGCAAACAACGAAGTAAACAAGCCCAAATCTCTTTGGTCAAAAGAAGATTGTGATCTAGTACTGGTGGATAGAATGGCAAGGAATCAAATATTCAAAGCTCTTGATGATGACATGCTTGAGATAGTGGTTCATACAACCACTGCAAAGAAAGCATGGGATGCTCTACTGCTCATGAATGAGGGAACAAATAAAATAAGGAAAAACAAGAAGGATGACCTGATACAGTAGTATGATTGGATCTCAATGAGATCTGATTAGAACCTAACCAGCTTTTATGAGAGGTTCAACGTACTCATCAATAATCTCAAAATTTTAGGGAAGATTTTTTATAATAAGGAAGTCAACCTGAAGTTCATGAGATCCCTTGATGAGATCTGGGCAAAACTTTAGTGAAGACTTTTAATAATAAGGAAGTCAATCTGAAGTTCATGAGATTCCTTGGTGAGATCTGGGGAACAAAGACCACAGCGATAACGGAGTGCAAAGATCTAACTAAGATGTCATTATCTCAACTATATGGTGTGTTGCATACATACAACTTGGAAGTTGAGCAAAAGAGACAAATTGATAAGGTATGAAGAAAACTCTAGCCTTCAAGGTTCAAGAGAAAATCCTAAGATCCATGGAAGATAAGGAAACCAGTGATACCTCGTGTACAAGTGAACAAATAATATCAGAAGAACTTGCACTGATGGACAAGAAGTTCGAAAATTGTTCAAAAAGAAAAATCTTAGGAAGAAGCCTCGTACTTGAGTGACAACAAGCAGAGTCTCTAAGTCCTATAATATAATAGGATACGCATATTAAGACATACCCTTGTGAAGTATTGTTCACGTTATGGAGTTAAACATATTTATCTGTATTTTTTGAAAAATTTTCATAGTAATATTATGTGGTGATGTTAAGTTTTGATAAAAGTTTTTGATACTTATTTTGATAGTCCATGATGATAATTTTATATATTTATCATCATTAGAAGTATTTGTGAGCATTTGAAGTTATTTCGGGATTAAAATGTTTCATTCCCAAATTCTATCAAACATGATATTTTGACACGTTTAAACCTATAACTGCTAATATACAGCTCCAAAAAATATTTCATAAAATTTTACATAAACTAGACTTTCTTATCTTTCCATAAAATCAGAGTTTATATAATGAAACCTCGCCAATAATAATAATTTATTTGTTCAATTTTATATTTTCTACTAGATGAGATAATTTGATATTTCTTCACTAATCAGCTCATAACTCCTTACAAAAAACTCTAAAACTGGATTTTTCAACTGTTCTGGAAACTCCATTGATTTAATGCCCGCTTTCTAAATCTTTCTATCTAATTGCAAATCAAGATATGAAGTAAATATGTATCAAATCATGATCTATCAAATTCATCAAAAACTAGGTTACATAAAGGCTATGATTTTTCACAAAATTTCTAATCTTTCTGATCAAGAATCTCATATTTCCTCATCTTAACCAATGATGGCAAGCCAAGCTTCAAAAGTCGATGGATTGTACCATGCTAGGTGTTAGTTGGTGGTGCCGAACTTTGGTCGTCTTGTTCCTCTCCTTGAATCCATGAATAGATCCAGAGAAGATAAAGAGGTGATAGCATGAAGTTGTGATGAAACAATGAAATGAAGTGGGAAATGAAGTGGAGAGTTGACAGAAGTGGTGAGTGGTGGTAGTGCTACGGGTAAAGTGGAAGATTTAGGCTAAGTGGAGGGAAAAGAATCAGGGTGGGGATTTGAAAATAAATCCTCGTGTATTTGTATGACGGAATTTAATTTATCCGTAATTAGTATATTTTTATCATAATTTCGACAAAAAAATTTTATATCCTTGTTGTATAATTACGACGTTAAATAAAAATACTCTTATTTCTTAATAATTGAGAAAATAAATTATCTCAAAATTTTCGAATCTTTATAAGACGAGTTCAACAACGGTTAGAAATTTAGGTTGCCTACAAATACAGAGACAATATCTAAGATTTCAAAACCTTTTGAATTGTTGAATATCCTTTGTTTTGAAAAGACAAATGCAATAAGATTTCAAGTGAGGTAGAAAAAAAATTAACAGTTGAAGATCTGAGTCAACTATTGAAGACATAGTTGAATAGCACTAGTGTTTTTGTATTAGATAAACGATTCCAAGAGACTGTTCTGAGTTGACTCAGATCTGAGTCCTGTTGAGAAGAAGGAAAGATTTTGTAATCGATTTGTATTGTCATTTTACTCGCTGTAAAGTGACAAATTGATTGTGAGTCTAAAACAATCACACGTAGTGCTATCATCTTGATTTATCACATTGATAATCAAGAAAAAACTGGAATAAGGGATAGAATCATATTTTAACTATATATATTCTCTCAATTATTATTCCTCAACCAAAAAGTTGTCCGATATTGATTTGAGTAGGAAACTTGTACATGGCAAATCTCACTATAAAAGGAGATTGTAGTTTCATGTATGTGACATCGTGAAGAAATCAATATACACAATGTTGCCTTCTATATCCGTGTGATTGTACATTGTATTTGCTCATCAATTATAACAGGTTGGCAATTGTCATTAGGACTAAACTTTTTGGGGTTGATTTTATGGTCATGACAATAAATGTTCTCTGTAAAATTTTCCCTTGTAATATTACAATATATTTTTATTTTTTATTTTATATTTTTATATGTGTCTAATAAATAATATTTTGGAAAACTACTTTATTTATAATATAATCTTTGTATCATAGTTCGATAAAGATTTGACCGTAATTGAATTAGTGATCATTTCTCGATGCGGTTTTTTGTTCGATGAATGGTGCAGATCCCGAAAACATTGATAAAATGATCAAAATCCTTTTCGATATTGTACCCGTGAGTCTCAAATAGAAAGAAAAAAAAAGAGATTTTGGTTAAAAAAATATTACTCCCCAGATAGGTGGGATTTAAAATGAAAGAAAAATTTCCTTTTATTTTCCTTCCCAACTCAGAGCAAAACAAGGTGTTTCATTCTCCCGCCCAAATCATACTCACAAATCAAAACTCCTCAAACCCCCCGTCGCCGCCATGACCACCGCCGGCGGTCCTCCTCCGCCGCTCACCGCCGCCGACATCATCCTCTTAGCTCAAACCACAGCCACCACGACCAACACCGACAACAACACCACGTCAACCTTGCCCTCTCACCTTTTCTCACCACAAACCCTAATCTCACATCTCCGCTCCCTCTCCTCCTCCTCCGCCGCCGTCGCCGACTACGCCTTCGCTCTCCTCTCCCTCATCTCCACCACCTCCCCTCACTCGCCTCTCCTCTCCAATTTCCTCATCGCCTATGTCGAGTTGTTCAATGTTCGCGTGATCCCTCACGATTCCAATTCTATGAAAACAATACAAATGTTTATGATTCATATTGGAAATGTGTGTGTTACTGATTTGTGTATTGTTGTGGATAAGATTGTGTCGGAGTTGGGGGGAGTGGTTGAGCATGATGATGCTCAGTTGGTGGAGATGGTTCCTAGGTGTGTGGAATTGATATCGAGTTCGAATGGGAATGAAAAGGGAGGGGAATTTGTTGATATGATTGTGAATTCGAGTTGGTCTAAGGCTTTGTTGGTGAAATTTGTGTCGGTCATGAGGGAGTTTGAGTTTCTGGATGTTGGTAGGAAGAGGGAGTTTGTTGAGAAGGTGTTTGGGGAAATGAGAGGGGTCAATTTACAGGATGTGCCGGCGTTAATTTATCAGCTGTTGGTGGCAGCATCGAAGGGGTTTTGTAAGAGACAGGTGGTCGAGGGGATTGTGATGTTCTTCGGGTCGAGCACAGAGACGAAGATCATGAGTTCTGCTATGAGGCAGGTGGAGGGGACCGTTTTGCTTCATGTGAATTTCGCGGTGAAACAGGATCCTTCGCTCGGACAAGAGGTCATGGGGTTGTTGAGGAATGATGTCAGGGTGCTTAGTCATTTCACTTTGGTGGTTCTGCTGTCGATTGCGAGGATCAGGAGATTCAGTGAGAGCTGTATGAGAGTCTTGAAAACTGCGGTACTGTCTGCTTATGGGGATTACAAGGTCTCCAGGTGAGGATTGACATTTTTCATGGCGTTGGTTCGAGTAGAATCATGTGTGCATTTTGGCAGTAGTGATCACTTTAACTTAGACTTGATTCCCAATATATCCATTTGTTATTCCTTTTTAATTTTTATACTAGTTAGCTTGTCTTGGATGATGCTACATCATTACATTCAACTCCATCCCTCTGAGTTGTAACTTCGGATGACCAGTAGCTGAAGTGGGTCAGGGAATTTGGGGCTTCTTCATCTTTTATGAACATATAACTCATCTCACTACTGTTTAATGTGTTCCAGAAACTGTAAGTGGATACCTAAAAGGGTGAAGAAGGAATGCCTACAGAGTGTCAAAATGGTAGAGAAAGGAATTCAGAGAGCTGTAAGTTCTCCCATTTCCATCAATTGAACTGAGGCCTCTATTCACTTCGTAAAAGTGGTTGGGCATATTTCTGTCTTAATCCTGTAAAAATGCCTGTACCGAGGAGAAGGGGTGTCTTCCTTTGCTTAACTTGCATTCCACTTGATTTAGTTATGGAAAATTACAATACAGTACACCAATTGGCATCAACTCTATTGCGATGATTATTCTTTCAGCTCAGTGCTTGCGCATGATATGATGTCTCTGAGTGGAAAGTACTAATTTGCCTGGTCTGGAAGATCAATAATTTCTTTTGATAAAGAATGCATTTGGTTTTCATGCAATCTCATAAATTCTTTGATCTTATAAATCAAGGATTATTGATCTTAAAAGAAGGTAATGAGTTTTTTGAAAAAAAAAAAAAAGG
>LIEC01006899.1:16544-61071 GCA_001925005.1 Drosera capensis
TTTGGACGTGGTTTCTCCCCTTGGGCTCTCCCCCGAATCCTAACAAGTGGTATCAGGGCCCATGGTTCGTTGGGTCGGGATGTTGGGCCAGGGATACGCAGATAAGGATCTCCTGGTGCGTTGCGTTGCTGGTCCGCTGAAAGCGCAGAGAGGGTTGATCAGGTGCGTAAGTGGCCCAGTCCAAGTATGTGGGTAGAGACAGCCCATGGATTCAGTCTCAAGGGGGAGTTGGTGATGTGGATGGACTCACACATAAGGGGGAGATTGTTGAGGATATGTGTGAGTAGGTTTACCCACATCGACCATGGAGAAACAGAAAGAGTAGAATATATATATGAGGAACCCATAACCCATCAGCTTATGCTTTTGGGTTAGCAGCTGGGCCCAATCCATATGTATATTCTACTCAGGTCCGGTTTGGACGTGGTTTCTCCCCTTGGGCTCTCCCCCGAATCCTAACATCCTTGATACCTACTATGTTTTGCTCTCTTTATCCAGGATGCAGATGTTGCCCTTAATATCACGTCATGTGTCAAGTTGGTTGGTGGAAAAATCTGTATAAATGAACCACTAGGTTGCCTTCTTTCTTGTGTGTCTTGGATTCTCCTGCTACAGCCGCATGGTGAAAATGACAGTTCCACTGAGCCATCATGCTTTGGATTTTCTCTTTCACAAGATATCGAGGTACTGCAAACATGAGTGATACTGGTTCACTCTGTACTACGTATTACTACATGGTCATGCCACATCCCTCACGGACTCATGGTCATTTGATGTTGTACGGTTATTCCAGGCATGTAGGACTGTTTCTGGCGATTTTTTTTCTGCTTACTTGCACAAGATCCGGAAGCGACTGAGAAATTGCCAGATGGAAGGTCTGTGATGCTTTTGAATTAATTTATACAAAGTTCTATAGAAGATAGTGACTTGGTGCATTGTGTCAACTTATAAATGCTTAAATGGTTTAAATTGAACAATTAAACTGATTATTGAACATTTGAGTGGTTTTCTTTACTAAGCATTCTTGGATCAAACTAGGTGTTTTTAAACGTTGTTATATGCCCTTCTCTCTCCTCTCAAGTTCTGCAATTGAGCGCTTGATAAGCAGAAGAAGTGTTTGCCTATTATCCGCCGGTCTGTGGAGCATCAATTTCTTGGATTCAGTTTTGTTTCCGCCATGAGGCTAATGAAAACAGAGGTCTTCATTACTTGTCATCTCTTTTGGAATTAAAAAAAAAAAAAAAAAACTTCGCACTCTATGTACTGGCCAATTCGGTGAAACTGTTTCAACACGTGCCGCCTCAAGTTATGCATCATTTTTATCTTGTGATAAGGTTCTTCACATAGTGTTGCTAACATTCCGGTGTTCTGTACTTTTGTGTCAGATCAGCTGTTCTTGGTGAAGTACCAGATGCAGGCTCTGCATCTCTAGGAGAAGAGCAGAAGCAGTGTTGTACAGATATTCTGTCAGGGATAGTTGAGGTTTTTCTGAACTCAATCGCTGCTGAGCTGGAGAAATCCGCGGATGTGAAACAAAGAGACCTCGAAAAAGAGATTCTCGACTTTGCCACCTTTTTCGAGTCCTTGCAGAAAGATGCTCGCCAACCAAGGCCAGGCCTAGGAATCAGAAAAGGGAGCTCCAAGCTCGCTGCAGATGATGTAAACACAGTCCATGATAGTCGGCATTTCTTGGGAACTTCAAGTATTTATAGATTATTGTTGACAGTTATCAAATTGCATGAAGTTGATTGCGGTGATGTTACTGCATCCCAGAAGCACAGCCAGAGCTCCCTAAGCAAATCTTCCCGGGACCCTAATAAACTGATCTCGTTTCTTTTGGGTGCTTGTGGTCGACATATAAAATCTTCTTGTCTCATGGGAGAGAATGATCCAACAAGGTCCTTGTTCTTTGGAAAGATTGCAATTTTGGGGCCTGCTTTACTCAGACTACTGTGGTTGCTTGTTTATGGGCCGAAATCGGAAGCACATCAACAAAAGAAGGTTGAGAAGGGTAAAAGAGAACTCAGAGACCGAAAGGACTTTATCAACTCAGCTTTACTTTGTCTAAAGGAGCTAATGATTCTAAACTTGCAGAGCCGTACTGAGTCTCCTTTACTCGAGGAACTGTTGTCGATCCCTACATCTGGACATGCTCCGTGTGATGTTGAGTGTGGAGGCTATGAATGGCCGCCAGCAGAGGACACTGATAATCATCGCACGCAGAGCAAAGTTCTCTTTATACAAAAAGTCGTGAAGCCTTTGTTTTTTGAGCTTCTCTCAGTTTCATTGTTCCGTGAGGTTGAGGTAAACGTTTACTTTCAAACTATCGTCAACCATCAAGTTGATGGCTATTGTCTCAGGTCTACTCCTGAACTCTCAGATTTAAACTATATTCCAAATGGAACTTTGCTTTGCAGGTTCTTTGTGATATGGTAATGGCAATTGGAAACGACCTCCCTGATAAATACAAGGACGTTGTGGCAGACTGGGTAATTTCTATCTGCAAGGATGCACACATAAAGGATGCAAAACTTGTAAGATTCTTGGTCATGCTTGCTCTACGTCTTAAACTACCTCAGGAGGATTTATTGGTCGCTGAAGCTATGGTAAAGCAGATGCACAATGTAACAAGCTGTGATAGGATCAGTGTATTTGAATCAACTGAAGCGTCCGGTGAATTCTCCATTCTTTGCCAATCAACAATCACGATGGCAACATCATCAATACTGCAGTACATTGAAAGTGTTGTTGGTGACATTCAGTGGGCCACTGCTAAGCTCAAAATTTGCCGTGACATTGCGAGAAGCAGGTCTTCTTTTAATCATGATGGCAATTCAACGCTTGTGCCGGAACTAGAGGAAACCGTATACTCCCGAGCAGAGGCTTTAGTGAAAGTGCTAGCTGCCTTCATGGGGATTAAACTGAAGGGTAAGGTTGTGAGGTCACTTTGTAGTTGTTACTGAATACTCCACATAGGCGGAATTGTCTTTCACACTGTTGATGCTTGTTAATATTCAGATCAACAAGCAGAGCAGCTGCTGAAAGTTGCGACAAAGTTCTACAAGCAGTTAGCTCTAATCTCAAAGCTTCGAATTGCGCCTAAAGGTTGCAAACAGCACTTACCTACTAATACCTTCCAGAGTCTCATAGATACAACTTGCGAGCAACTCACGACTCCTTTATATGACTTTCTTGTCCAAATTCAACAGGTATGCAGTACTATAATCTTATCGCCTTTAGCATATAAAACCACCATACATTTATTGGTATTTATCAGAATCTGATTTCCCTGTGTTGCGCTCTTTGACCCAAGCATGAATTAGAGCTCCTGGATGGAAATTTTGCATTATATACTAGATGCATAAAACTTTTTGATATTTTGTTCGCTGAACTTTTCTTGGGATTACGGCATAGTTTTAGTATACACGTTTGAAGAGTAGAAATTCTTGGTTGTTATAAAGCTGGTTGCAAGAATTATCCCTGCTTGGTTACAGTTTGACCTCCCTACTTATGATTAAAAATTTACATGAAAGCTCCTAACCTGTTTTCCGAACTCCTTGATCATCGGATTTTTGTAATGCTATTTGAGTTGCAGAAGCAAAGGGAGAAGGATAAGACAAAGAGCACCATAAACAGAATCAAGAGGGAAAACAATTGCATTCCCGACCTGATCTTCCAGATAGAAGATTACGAGAAGTACCTCGTTCAACTTAGCAAGGTGACCAAAGTCGACCTGTTGAAGCATTCTAAGCACAGCACATCCAGACAGTTCACGGTGTTTATCCCTAATGAAGCTTTTGACAAGGATCCTTCTAACCATGAAACTGATGGTAATGATGCGAATTCCTGCCATAACGAATCTGAAGGTGATCAAGGAACTGATAATGAGGTCAACCCATCAGCTGAATCCGATGGTCTTGCTGAAAACATATCTGATGGTGAAGACGAACGTATTGCAGCGAAGGCTAAGAGAGCAAAGAGGAGCAAGGTGGCGGAGGACTCTGAAGAAGAGTAGCGACAAACCTGTATTCTTATAGAACTCTTTGACTTAAAAAACTATTGGATCATTATTGATCTGTTATGTCCTACACAAGAGGCATGTTGGATTATCTTACATGTTGTGAAGAGAGCTGATGGTATATGTCAACACACGATTCATAGAACCATAACATTGTTTTGGTTGGATGAGTCCGTAGCTGTTCGGATTAGTTCATTTTTGTAAATCATGGAAGAAAAGCATGCTTTTTCCAGTGATCTATTAAGATTTTTGCTCTAAGGGATAAAATGATGAAAAAGGTGGTTCACACGACCCTTTTGCTCCCAGCCTTTGAAGCCAAATCCCAAGAGCTAACTTAATATCACAATCTTGTCTCCTCTATCGACCACAAGCAGTCTTGCTATCAAACGGAGACAATCTCCTCAAAATAAACATGACAAAGGTATTAGATCGTGTCCAAATCGAGGACAAACTTATTATATCATTGTGTCATGTAACAAAGTCGGTACAGAACAAGTACAGAATGATAAGTTGTGTAGCTTTAGAAAGACCATCAGATCTGCCACATAGTCCTCACAAACTAGAGCTCCTCACAAGCATGCTGCTTCCATATTATCAAGATAGTCTCATCTTCTTTGGTGGGATTTCAAGGAAATCTCTGAAAGCATCAAGAGCAGCTTCAGAGCTCGCCGGGAATCCACACTCGAACTTCCCCTTGAGCTCGGCTGCTCGCTGTTTAATCCCCTCATCCCCCATCAATCTCTCAATGCCTTTGGCTATATCATCAATCTTGACCATCTCGGACAACTCTTTATTATCAAGCACCATATGACCTACCTTGAGATGGTTCACCACCAACTTTGCATTGTAAAATTGGTCACCCCTAATCGGCCACGCCAAGAACGGGACACCTCGCCCGATCCCCTCGACGGTCGAGTTCCACCCACAATGCGACAAGAACCCGGCGGTCGAGGGATGACTCAGTATGAGCAGCTGCGGCGCCCATCCGTGTATGATCAAACCCCTTTCTTCAACTTTGCCGGCTAGTCTATAAGGATAAAAACCATCCTCGTGTTCAGACCCCGGCGGACCTCCTCCACCAGGCGGACCGGGCCGCCCCGAATTGAGTTGTATCACCCAGATGAACGGGCGATCCGACTCCTCTAACGCTTTCTCCAACTCACCGTACTCGTCCCTCGTGGGTCCGACTTCGCTACCAAACGAGACATAGAGCACGGATCCATCAAGCTTGGAGTCCAGCCACTGTCCCACCTGATGCTCCGTGTGGCTGGACTCCTTGCTAGGCCGGATCTCTCTATCATGGAGAACCGACCCAACGGACCTCCAATATTCGTCGGGGAGCAGAGGGCCCACGCCCCAGACCGGCTTCCCTATCTCCTCCGCTACGTAGTCCAGGAAGGGACCCTCGAGCTCATGACACGTGTTCATTAGTATCCCTGCCGCCCCCTCCACCTCGTCAACCCACATGGGCCGATGGCCCGGCCCGGGAGGGCCCCTAAACCCCGCCCCGAACGGCCTCATCCTCCCGCCACCCCCACCGCCCCTCCCGCGACGCCCGCCCCGACCCAGGTTGGGCCCTCTTCGGGCCGGTCGTTGGATCTCTTCATACGTGATCCCCATCTTGTCCCCCAGCCTGGGGATGACCACCCTCGTCTCGTTGGGCCGCAACTCCCCGACCCTCTCCTTCCACCCGCCGTACTCCATCGCCGCCGAGCACGCTCCGGACGTAAAGAACGCCACCACGGGGATCTCGTGCTTCCTGAACGCCTCCTTTGACCAGCTCATCATCACGTCGATCACCGCGCACACGGGCCGGGCCGTACCATCGGGCCGAGACTTCAACATCTCCTCGATTCCCGCTCCCATCTGGTCCTGCTGTTTTCCGAACGGGTCCGTCCCTGGCCCAGTCCCAAGTAGGTTCGGCCCAGATGGAGGCGGCCCAATTGGGTCGGAGGGGATGAGGTGGATGTGGGTGAGTGAGGAAGGGAGGGAGGCAGAGAGGGAGGAGGAAACGATGAGGGTGACGGTGAAGTTGCGGGACGAGAGGTGCTTTGTTAGCTCGATGCAGGGGAAGAGGTGGCCTTGTCCGAAGAACGGGAGAACAAGGATCTCGCCGCCGGTGTCGGAGGTTGTTGTCGTTGTCATCGCAGCGGGGTATGATTGGGTTGATTGTGAGAGAGATGAGTTTTTTTTTTTTTTTTTTTTTTTTTTTTTTTTTTGTCAAGCTTTGAAGTAGAAGAAAGGGATGATGATGTTGACTGAGGGGTGAAGACGAAGTGTTGGTGGTGGTCGAAGGTGACTGATCAGTAAGTAACCAGCGAGTGTTGGCTTGACCCCTTGGTGGGAATTTTGCCGGTGGCCTGTCATTCGTGGGGTTTATGCAAACTAATCTCCTGTCATTCATGGGCCCACATCTTAGTCACAAGTCATAACCCATGTATCTAAACCCCCAGCCGTCGCCCTCGCCGCCACCACTCCGCCGCCGACATCATCCGCCTAGCTCAAACCACCAACACCACGTCAACCTTGCCCTCTGACCTCCTCTCACCGCAAACCCTAATCTCACATCTCCACTCCCTCTCCTCCTCCTCCGCCGCCGCCGTCGCCGTCACCAACTACACCTTCGCTCTCCTCTCCCTCATCTTCACCACCTCCCCTCACTCGCCTTCCCTCTCTGATCTAGTGCACGATTCGAATTCGTTGAAAACAATACAGCTCTTTATTTGTAATGTGTGTGTTAGTGACTTGTGTAATGTTGTGGATAAAATTGTGTCCGGTTTGGGGGAGTGAAGGAGCATGATGATGCTCGGTTGGTGGAGATGATTCCTAGGTGTGTGGAGTTGATGTGGAAGTCGATTTGGGTTGAAAAGGGAGGGGGATTTTGTTGATAGGCGCTAATCTATCAGCTGTTGGTGGCAGCATCGAAGGGGTTTTGTAAGAGACAGGTGGTCGAGGGGATTGTGATGTTCTTCGGGGTCGAGCACGGAGACGAAGGTCATGAGTTCTGCTATGAGGCAGGTGGAGGGGACCGTTTTGCTTCATGTGAATTTCGCGGTGAAACAGGATCCTTCGCTTGGACAAAAGGTTATGGGGTTGTTGAGGAATGATGTCAGGGTGCTTAGTCATTTCACTTTGGTGGTTTTGCTGTCGATTGCGAGGATCAGGAGGTTCAGCGGAGCTGTATGAGAGTCTTGAAAACTGCGGTGATTTCTGCTTATCGGGATTACAAGGTCTCCAGGTGAGGATTGACATTTTTCATGGCGTTGGTTCGAATAGAATATAATGTGTGGGTTTTGACAGTAGTGATCACTTTAACTTAGACGTGATTCCCAATATATCCATTTGTTATTAGCTTGACTTGGATGATGCTACATCATTACATCCAACTCCATCCCTTTGAGATGTATCTTTGGATGACCAGTGGCTGAAGTGGGTCAGGGAATTGGGGCTTCTTCATCTTTTATGAACATATAACTCATCTCACTACTGTTTATTTTGTTCCAGAAACTGTAAGTGGATACCTAAAACCGTGGAGGAGGAATATCTACAGTGTGTCAAAATGGTAGAGAAAGGAATTCAGAGAACTGTAAGTTCTCCCATTCTCCCTCAATTGAACTGAGGCCTCTATTCACTTCATATAAGTAGTTGAGCCTATTTCTGTCTTAAATCTTCGTAATACTGTCAGTACTGAGGAGAAGGGGTATCTTCCTTTGCTAAGCTTGCATTTCACTTGACTTGGTAATGGGAAATTGCCATATACCAATTGGCATTAACTCCATTATCATGATTGTTCTTTCAGCTCAATGCTTGAGCATGATGCATCCGAGTGGAAAATACTAATTTTGCCCAGTTCTGGAAGATAAGTAGTTTCTTTTGGTAAGAATACATGTGGTTTTCATGCAATCTCATAGGGATGGGTTGATTGTCCAGAATTAGGTTCACATGCTTATCAAGGATTATTGATCCTAAAAGAAAGTAATGAACAACAAAAAGGGGTTTTTCCAAAACCAAACTCAAATCAAGCATAATTCCAAAAAACACATCCAATTCTTTGAAATTCCATTTAAGTTACCCAAAACTTGTCAAATATGTCAATTTAGTTACTTCGGTTAACTTTTCGTTAAAAACTAACGAAATCTTTTTGAAAAAGACAAATAAAAACATTTTTTAATTAAAAAATAATTATCAAATCACACTCAATTCTTCCAATTTTTATCTTGGTCATTCAAATTTATTTTTTTATTGATAAAAACGATAAATTTTCAAGTCAATATATAATGGATAATTATTATGAAGTAGTCCATTTGATCAACAAAAACATAAATTTTGAGTGTGGGATGAAATATTGAAGAATGGAGTATGACTTTGTATTTATTTTAATTAAAAAGATTTTTAAAATCTTTTCCTAAAAGATCCTTTAGTTTTAACGGAAAGTTAACAAAGTAGCTAAATTGATATATTTGATAAGTTTTGGGTAGCTTAAATGGAATTTCAAAAAATTGAGTGTGTTTTTTTAGAATTATGCTTGATTTTAGTTGGCTTTTTTGAAAAAATCCCTAATAAAAAATGGGAACTGGTATTCATGAAATGTTTCAACAGGTAATGTTGAAACATTGACATGTAGTGACAGTCAAGGTGAAAAAGATCCGCTTGTGCTCATGGGATGTTTCTAACATTCATAGTTTCATGTCATTAGAGAATTCTTTCAACAAGATTTTGTTTTAGATTTCTGGTCATTTAAAATCTGATTACTCTGAAGTAAGAACTTCTAGGATTATTACAATTTTGATTGTAAGCGATCCTGACCTTTGGGAACAATACTTCTTGACCACTTCATGACTTTATTGTGATGTCATTGCCAGCACTTGCTATCGAATTGCACAGGTATTTCCTGTTCTAGCACTTCAAATCAGTGGAATAAATATTTGATTCTAAGGGTTCAGATTGCTCTTTGTACTCAACGTTTTAGGTATGAAATAATTTTGTATGACAGTATATACTTGGCCCTTTTTCGGGAACATTGCCCATGATTATGGCATGTAAAATTACTGTGATCATGAATCACGGAATCTAAGTTTCAGCACGATATAATGACATGACATTACTGATACAACGCCACATAGTGGTGTTTGGATTTGGAAATCCCTTGTGTCTATAGTCCTCATAATATATTTTTCACTGATGTATCTCTACGCTGTTCTTTCAGGCTATTGGCTTTCACTGAAATCCCTTGAAACTGAAGGGTAAGGTTGTGAGGTCACTTTGTAGTTGTTACTGAATACTCCACGTAGGCAGCATTTTCTTTCACGCTATTGATGCTTATTAATATGCAGATCATCAAGCAGAGCAGCTGCTGAAAGTTGCGACAAAGTTCTACAAGCAGTTAGCTCTAATCTCGAAGCTTCGAATTACTCCTAAAGGTTGCAAACAGCACTTACCTAATAATAGCTTCCAGAGTCTCATAGATGCAACTTGCGAACTCACGACTTTTTTATAGGACTTTCTGGTACAAACTCAACAGGTATACTGTACTATAAACTTATTTCCTTTAGAACATAAAACCGCCATATATTTACTGGTATATAACCAAATCTGATTCCCTGTGGTGCACTCTATGACCCAAGCATGAATTAGAGCTCCTAGATGGAAAATTTGCATTATTTATAAGATGGATAAACTGCTTTGAAAAATTGTTGGCTGAACTTTTCTATGGATTACGGCAAAGTTTAATATGCAGGTTTGATAAGTGCAGCGTCTTGGTATAATAAAGATGGTTGCTGGCATTATTCTCACTTGGTTACAGTTTGACCTCTCTTTTTATGATGAAAAATTTACATCAAAGCTTCGAAAAAAAAAAAATTACATTAAAGCTTCTATCTTATAACCGAACTCCTTGTGCATCGGTTTTTCTGTAATGCTATGTTCACGTTTGAGGTACAGAAGCAAAGGGAGAATGACAAGACAAAGAGCACTATAAACAGAATCAAGAGGGAAAACAGATGCATTCCGATCTGATCTTCCAGACAGAAGATTGCAAGAAGTACCTCGTTCAACTCAGCAAGGTGACCAAAGTTGACCTGTTGAAGCATGCTAAGCATAGCACTCTAGAGATTTCGCGGTCTTCATCCCTGGGGAATCTTTTGACAGGGACCCTTCGAACCATGAAACTGATGGTGATGATGGGAACTCGTACCATAACGAATCCGAAGATGATCAAGCAACTAATGTTGCGGTTAATCCTGCAGCTGAATCCAATGGTCCTCCTGAAATCAGATCCGATGGTGAAGACGAACATATTGCTACAAAGGCGATGATAGCCAAGAGGAGCAAAGTTGTGGAGGACTCTGACGAAGAATAGCAAGAAATCTGTGGGCATGCTTGCCCAACAGTATGCATAACTGCTAGGATACTTTGTTGTTTATATCCCCTACAACTAAGGGTTTACCTGACTACTGCCTGTGCTAATATTAAGGAATATCACCTGTTAATATTAGGTCCGTTTTCATAGCCTCTGTATCTAGTCATGGAACTCAGTAATATCAGATCCAGGTGTATCTTGCCTAGGTTTTTCGGGGGTAATGTTTGGTACATTCTTGCAAAGTTTTTGAAGTATGGACACACCAGAAATTCCGATACACAGTTGAATGTCCGGATGCAGGTGTGTTGCTTTGTTGAACCTCCAATATCACTTGGGTAAAATGAGCGTGTGCTGACACAAATTTATGCGACTGTAATCTCCTCAGATTGTTCGGTACACATGCCAACGAGGAGAGGATGCATGAAACACTGCCACGAAAATGACAAGGACAAGCATACTAATTACGGATATTTGCATATAATTGCAGAGGGATCAAAATACAACCACATTGGTTACACAGGCTATGATGCACTTGTCTTCAAGCTTATGATAATCTAATTCACATACATGTGAATCAATTCGAGTAGGGAAAGCAATAATGAAGACAAGCTGAAGATCACAATACTTGAGGCAACTCTTCGTACAAATCGACCCCAAAATCTTCTTTCCTACCTAACCACTTATTGATTTGCCAGTATGCCCACAAAAAAAGAACTTCAAGGCAGAAATATGGGACACAGCAATAGAGTTCCCTTAACTTTTTCGGGAATGACCATCTGATTCGAGAAACTTGGCAAGTCGATCTGCCTTTGACCCGCTACTATGGTCGTAGTACTCCACAAGGGCTGCTCCACCTAACGCAGCAAGGGTGAGAGCCTGTGCATGCAACCTGATCATTTCCAGAAAAAGAATGATGTCAATGGTGTGCCAAATTAATGGTATGCAAATCATCTGCGGCGAAAATGACCATAGCAGTAGCACTAATCCGAAACAACTTAAAGGGCCAACACATCACACAGCATGTTCATACTCCCTGAACCCCCTGGACTACGCTGCCCAGCCAATAACAATGGAGTACGACATTACACTAATTACCGATTTCAAAGCAGGCTGCTTGAGCCCTCTTAGATATCAACAGCAGTATACATTGAAGTAAAGTCTACCATGCACTACGAACCAGCTCATGCCAACTAAGGAATGCAAATCCAGTTTATCAGTCTAACTTGAGTGAACTAGAAAACCTAATTCATAAAATCAAAAGTCACGAGGTTCAAGGAACAACCATGTCAAGGAAAATAATCAGACAAATAATGACAGCAGGTCTGCAGTAAATAGTGGGGCATCAAATATCAGTCCCTACTGCTAAGTTGATGATTGCACTAAAAAATCTGAACGGACGAAAATCAGAAATATCTGAAGTAGAAAATATTAAAAAATAAAAATCCTAATTCAAAGCCAAAACACAGTTCTAAGATGCAAGTTCAATAAGAACTTCCAGCGCCTCTCTTCTATGAGAGTAGGAAGGCGTCTCATACCAGTTCATAGCTCCAGATTTCCATACTAAGAATTTGGAGGCATTAGTTTATGGTTTCAAAAATAAATAAAGCTGACGTTAGTGTCTGTTGGGTTTTCTTCACTCAGAATTAGCCTTTTAAGGCACAATGTAACTAGTTGCGCATTTATTTATATAGGTTGGTTGTCCTTTAGAATGAATATGCAAACATCACATAACTCCTCAATACATCCTCGATATCAAATATCCCATATCAATACACTATTCCCATGTGATGTTGATATCCAATATTAGGCGCCATGCTAAGGTGATGAAGGAGTTGATCCCCCTCGATAACCTTGTATCACTAACTGCTAAGCCCTAACCACCACCAAACCTAACTAGTAAAGATACGGCTCATGGTTACAACCACATCATTTCACTCTTACCTCACATGAAGTCCTCTATAAGCTGATGGAATACAATATTTTGTAAGGCCCAAAGAACCTTAATGATTAGAGAATATTTAAGTTGAAGAAGATAATATATATTGGTCTTAATTTTTGGAGAAAAAAACCATCTTCAAATTGAATCAAGACCAGAGCATCTTTTTACCTTTTTTAATCGAGAGATCAGAATCACTTTTTTCCTTCATAGAAAACCCCGTAACTTCTAAGCCCATTCAATGGAAGCATTATTTTAGTGATTAACTCCTGATATATTCTTCACTGACGCTGCTATCCTAAAGCATGAACTGCCCGAAAGCAAAGTCTGAACGAGAGATTATACACCCAAGTAAACTGTTGAATGAAAGCAATGAACACCAAAACAGTATCCTCAGGAATCCTATATACAAAGCTTACAATATACCACATATTAACAAGGGCTGGCACAGAGGAAAATAATGGCTAAAATACTTGCAAAATGTGACAATGTATAATGAAAAAGAGAGCATATATGACGGGGAGACAATAGTTCATTACATCACCGACTCTCAAACAATGAAAATGAAAGAACGATGTTCATATGCTGCCATCGTATGAGATATAGTAGTGTAGAAGTTAAGGCACTGGATGAGGCATTATGAGAAACTGTCACCTTTAGCGAGCATTAAGATAGGGGACATTTTCGCAAATAACGTTATCATATGATAATCTAACAGAGAAAACAAATAATGAGGATATGGGGACTAATATCTGTTTTTTTTTTCCTAGTCCATACAAGATAAAATTCCAAAGCAGGGTAATTGGAAGATGAATTGCACTAAATTATTAACAAATCTAGTAACAAAATAGACTCTACAATGGTACCATCACAAACAAAAAGCTGCAGATACGCAAAACAGGTAAAGAGTCCAACAACAATAACAACCAATAAGCAGGCAAGTCAACAAACCAAACAGATATCTTCTAACTAGAACAGTAATCAGTGTAGATAAAATCCATGGAACACGCCAAAAAAACATGATTCAAAACGCCCTAAAATCTCCAACCGTACAACACAAGTTGTGCAAAATTTTCCATCCCGGTGATTATTTCTTTCATGCATATCAATTCAGCCCTATATTTTTCACTAATTTTTCAGGCCGCCATATCCCATCGAATGCCAACATTTTATGACCACCATGATAGTACAAGAATCATCCAACAATCACACCATTTCCCAAATCACAAACATCACTACCCCCAACAAACCCAATCATTAAACAAAGCTAAACCAATTTCATCCTCATAGAAAAATCAATAAATCAAGAAAATTTCATACTGATGATTTCTACCTGGCATGGATGATCTTGACACTGGTTTTCTCCGGCCGAGACCAATTATACGCGATAGAACCCGCCACGCTGCTCAGCCACAGAAACCCTTTTGTCCCAATCGTCGATTCACATCATCACCAATTCAAAAACCAACAAATACCCACAATACAAAAATTCAAAACACAACAACGAAGTGTCTCAAAAAGCAAAACCCTAATTGAAACATTGGGAATTTTTTGTTTTACCGACTGTGCGCAACTTGTGCTCGACGACCCATTCTCTGATCGATTGCAGTGAGCTCTTAGAATTCGATTCCGCCATTTTTGTTGAACTCTACGTCGTCGATTTGGGAGAATTCTGGTTCTCGTTTTGATTTGGACTCATACACGGCAATGCAACGCCAAACTAATATTATTCATCTCCTTCCGATCATATCGCTTCATTCAATAAAAAATATAATAATATATATTATTATATTATTTAACATTTATTTTGAGAAATTATTATTTATCTTAACGATATAAAAAAAAATTATATCATTGATTTAGGGAACATCACTTAAACTAACATTAATGTTTTACGATAATTTTATATCAAAATGACGTAATTCGTATCATGAATAATTTTATTACATATATATACGTACGTTGCGTTCTTCATGGGACGAAGAAAGTATTATTTGTAATGTTGTAATATTAGATTATCTAAAATTATATACTACTCCCTTCATTTCAATTTATTTATAATACTTTAACGGTGTGCATTTGTCGATAGGAAATTTGAATTCTGTCATGGAACGATCAAATATCATTTTTTGAAAAATTATCATGAAACAATAATGATAATTTAAGTTATGTACTTCAACCTGACGTTAGTAGCATAATTTTCTTGCGTTGTTAAAACAAAAAACGAAATCCCTTAAAATGCTTGTAGAATAACGAAAAAAAAAACGTTATAATTAAATTAGGACATAAAAAGTAAAACACTTTGTTGTGGTGCAAATTTCTTATATAAAAAATATCAAATCTATTATATGTGTCATGATCCATTTTTCTATCATCCCTCACAAGTCACAACTAATACAATGAACTCCATTATCATACTCCTCCTATCTCATATTAAACGAAACACTTTCCTCCCAAAATAAAAAAGAGAAATTGAGTAAAAATATTCTTTTCAAGTTTTACCTATCATTCACTCCCTCATATCTTTTAATATATATTTCACTCCTTGAAGCAACCTTATAATTTACTCAAACTTTGGGAATTTATGACTTAAACAAACATTTTATGTGGGCCCCATATTGATCAACTTTTCTCCTTTTCCTTGACACAATCGACTCCTTCTCCTCCATTATTCCATATTTTCCTCTATATTTTGCCTCTTAATTTCTCAAGGCGGGGAATGAATTGTTCCAACAAACACAACATCACATTGAGTTCATCCATTGGATTCAATTCATCTCTTCCCTTTCATTCAATTTTGCATTTCACCAACTCATAATTTCATTTAGTTTCTTGAAGCTAAATCGAGTTGAGCAGGATAGTGTACATTGATATGACGACCCTTGATATGAAGAGTCAAGAATCACTTTAACCACTCGACATCGAGCTTATTTCTCTTTGTAGATTTGATGATGATATTCATTTCATTTGTATCCGCAAAACAATGTTTCTATTTGATTTGTATGAAGAACTCAAGAAGAAATGTCCTCAAATTAATCCTCTTTTGGTCACATTGAGATATTTCTCTCCCCAATTTCAAACTTATGTTACTCTAACCGATGATAGTAATCTGTCGAACATGTGTTATGTTTACACATATGCAGAGTTGGGTGTAATTGAAATGGTGACAACCAATAAGACAGATCCTCCCACTACAAGGCTTTCTTCTTCTAGTGTTCAGCAAGAAACTAGGTAAACTTTTAATATTGAGAGAAGTTTTTGTTTGCATGTATTGGGCCAGAAATCTGATTTTTATATGAGAAATACAGTATATATAAAATAACTCATTCACAGTAATGATTTGAAACTTTCAAATTCAAGATATACTTGTTGCAGTATAGATATTATAAGCATTTGTCGATAGTAGAACTGATGCAGTGCAAATATTGTTACTCTTGTTTTGTAAGATGATTGTAGTATAAAGTGTTTCACATCATTCAGATATTAGGTATGATACAGTTTATATTTTTGATAAAGGTAATGCAATTAGAATCTAATGCAGTACTTATATTGAAATATTTTGTATATACTAGATACTTTACAATATAATATTTTTTGTACATTTTGAACTGATCCTAATTTTTTTTTAACTTTGCTTTTTTGGTATGTACATGATGATAGTCCAGCTTCCATCACAGCTCCAAACAGTGAGAACATATCCCTCGAGGCTTGCGCAACTGTATCTCTAGAGTAGGTCAAGTGTTCGTTAATGCCGATCTAGATTGTGACAGATATTCAATGAAATTATGGAGTTCAACTTCAATATCATCATGCTCTGCGTGGCAAGGAAGTCACTTCAGAAGAAATCCATGATAAAGCAAGATGGTCTTTTGATCAATTGAGATGGTATTGTAGTACCTTGAAGATGACAAATCTAGGAAACCTGACGGAGTACGAATTTGAGAATGATTCTTCTCAATTCAAGTGGTTGTTCATTTGTTTCAGAGTATGCTTGATTGGTTTTGTGAGTGGATGCAGACGTTCATTAAACATAGATATAGAGGCTGTCTTTTAAGTGCTATTGTAAAAGATACAGATAATGGTCTTTTGCCGATCGTATTTGGCGATGTTAGTGTTGAAAACAACGAGAACTGGGAATGATTCTGTCTCTACTTGGTAAATGCTATGCCGGTCTTCAATGGTGTAGTTTGGCATCGATATGTATTTTTCTCTGTTCGTCATAGTGGACTTTTACGAGCGATACCATTGTGCTTTCCTGAAGCTCTTCATTCTTTTTGTCTTTGACACCTTGTTGACAACTTCAAGAATCATGTCGACATCCATCAATCCATCTCTTAAACTTTGTTTTTTCAATCTATATATGATATTTGGGGATCTCTCAGTTTGTTCTCAATTTTGCAGGTGCTAACAATGTATTCAATATTGAACAAAAATAATTGGATGACTGTTTCCAAGAATGCTACATATGCAATGACGGTCAAATAAATTTCAGAGTAACAACAACAAGATTATTGGCACAATGCCGTTACCTCGCCAATTCATTGCTGATGCTCATCCGGAGTGTTGATCCAACGCTTTGTTCCCTGGTTATCGATGGATATTATGACAAACAATTTGGCAGAAAGCTTCAACAGTTAGATTTGAGATGCTCGTCATCTACCGATTACAACAATTGTGGATCAAATACGTGTATAAATCATGAAACTCATGTGTGAAAGATGAGAAAAGAGTCTTCAAGGCCTATCAGTGTTATGCCTTGTATCACAATAGAAATTGTCCGAGTCGTATGCAGGAAGCCATGAACTAAGCCTAAGTTGTACAAGTCATACGACGTTTGAGGTAGTTGATCAAGAAAGAACTCATGCCATGGACATTTTTGAAAGAAAATACAGTTGTACAATGTGACAAGTGAATGGAATTCCTTGTAAACACACGTGTGCATGCATAGAGGCGAACAACGAAGCTTTGCATGACTATTGTGACAGCTACTTCACAATCAAGAGCTACAAGATTACCTACAAGGAGATCATCAATCCAATGTCGAATGGACCTACACAACCAGAACCAAACACCTATTATCCCGCCTAATGTTCCTATATAGCTAGGACATCGGAGGACAAGAAGAATCCAATCTCAGGCTATGTTACGGCCAATCAAATGTATGCGATGCAAAAGATACAGACATAATAGGAGGACATGTCAGAATCCCATCGAAGAGTAACAACGCTCGGCTACTATTGAAGTCATGTTGTATAAGAAATTAAGTAATCGTTGTATTATGAGACTCTGTATTATGAACTATTCTGTTGGTTATGAGATTCTTTATTATTATGATGTATTATGTACGTTATGATACTCTGCATTAATGATTTGTTATGATATATTGTGTGTAATTGCACAGTATATATCAGTGTGATTACAATGCAATTTTTCGCAGATGCAGTATAGAATGCAATGCATCTATCAAATGTGTTAACAATTACCTTACACAAAGGATTCATTACAGTCCATTATATACGATTGCGGTATAAATCTGTCACTTTGCATCATAGATTGTCCAACAACACTTGTATTAACACAACTGAAATACAAAATATAATGAATCCCATGAATCAAATTCGGCTACAAAACTAGATAAGATGGATCAATTACATCATTTTAGCAACAAACCCAATACACCTATAGCAACAATGAAAAAAATGGCTTTTTGCAAGAACCTAATGACCAAATCAAGGGCTTTGACCTGATCAGCTAATGTAATGCATCCACAACCACAATTCTGAACAGTAACAACAGTCAAAGATGAGGACATCGATTCTCCATTTGGATGATACCCAGAGAAAAATCCACATGAATCATATTTGAGTACAGTTGATCTTTCGTGCCTTTTTCTGGACCAATAATTCCAATTGGAGGAGTCTTGCGGCAATGACAATAATAAGGAATATAGGTCAGCTGTGAAATGGCACCATCGTTGGTGCTTGATTGCAGTGATCTACTCATAGAGAAGCTGATTCAAGAATCCAATTTAAGGTTTGATGGGTTTCAGGACAATTTGGTTCACAAACACCCAATTCGGGGGAATTTGGTCCAAAATACTAGAAATGAAAGGGCAATTTTGTCCAAAACACATGGATTTTCAAGGATAATAAGGATCAAATAAAGATAAAAAAAAAGAGAAGTTTTACATGCAATGTGTTTTACAGGTTCCGAAAAAAAGATACAGTATAAATAAGTTCAAATTAGCATGAATAATGGCTCTTAATCGATTTAACATGCATAGTTAGAATATATTCATTGACGTAAAACATCAACCTTGTATTTGTTGGTAGGTTAATGAAGTAAAATGAAGATCAATCTTTCGTAAAATGAAGTAGCACAATAATTTTACATGTGTTGGTATTTGTAAGTTCATGAAACCTTTTGTCATATTATCCATGTAAGGTTTGAATCATGATCAAATTATCATAGAGTGAAGTAACCTCAAGTAAGTTCATGTATGTTCATATATTGTCATGTATGTTCATGTAAGTCCATGTAAGTTAATGAAATGTTTTTTGGTACTATTGTCCATATAAGTTAATATAGCCACTTTATAACCTAAAATTAGTAAAATTTATCTACATGAACATTAACAATAATACTATTGCCCTTATTTCAATTTCATTAGACACAAAATAATCCATATAATAGGTTGAAGTACACACAATGAAGTATACGACTAACATATTGTAGTATATTTCTTATAAAAGTATATATCCTTTACATTATAATACATTCTTTACAAAATGAAGCATACAACATACCCATTGTTGCACAGTACTTATACAATGAAGTATACAACTTACGCATTATAGTGTATTTATTACACAATGCAGTATACAACAAAAAACTTGTTGCCCATTTCTTACACAAGGTTACTTTCAACTAAATTTGGTTAGACATAAAATCCACAATGCTACAATCTCAAACTGTTAGACATTTCTTTCACAATCCAGTATACAACTAAAACAAATACAGTACACCAAAAACATAAGCTAGTCATTTATGAGACAATGTAATATAAAACATAGCAAACACATGACTCGTGCAAGAAATTACAGTGGTTGATTCTATCTCATTATACAGCAGTTTCAAATAACAACCATTATACATCGGTTTTCAAAAACATTAAAAAAACTACACCCAATGGAGTTTATCAAAAACTAACACAACATGATCGGTTAGAGCTTCTTCGATATCCAATCAAACTTTGCGATTTATTATGCCAAACACAATGCTCGTCTGTTAAGAAGGACAACACAATCTCCGTCTTCTTTAGTCCAATATCAACCATTCTCGAACATTCCCACAATCCACTCACAAAAGCTTCAATCTATATACAAGCAAAGACCTCATAATCTATACCTCCTTCTTGTTGTCGACAGTCGGTCTTGTGTTTCAACTCTCTAACATTATACTCAATCCCCTAAACCATGTTAATGTAGTCCACAATGAATTTCATCAGTACAATTCAAATTCTCAATTAAGATAACTCTTAAGTTTTTAAAAAAAGAGTTCAAATTCATACAATGAATCGAGTGCTTATCACTGCTTCGATCAAAGATTCATTTATTCTCCGATTCCATAACAAATTATAATGCTTAGTTTCCCTTTCATTTACATCAACAACTATCAGATTCCAATGCCGCTTTGCTTTGTCAAGAACTGGGTAAAACACATATCGACAAGATAAAAACATATCCTTGTCGACTTGTGCTAGCATTGTTTTCTATCCACTACTTATTCCATTCAAGAACACGCCAAAGTTGTCTTTTTTTGGTGCCTTTCTCTTGTCCTTCACCATATTTACAATATATAATCCTATTAAGAAAAAGAGAAATGTCAAAAAATAAGGAACAAACGCATGAGATGCTTATAATGTTTTAAAATTGTAAGAAATGATAAGAAGGTTTAATAGACATGTACCACGACCTCTGTTCGCCAAAAGCGAATTCACATCTATCGCACAACATCTTCAAATATGCATTAATCACCTCTCTAATTAAAGGTTGTATGGTATCGTTACCAATTAAGCGAAGGACATCAACTCCTTGCAAATCGTATCCACCATGCTCCCAAACTACAGCCCTAATGCATAGATACAGAGAAACAGATTACAAAAGCTCATATTAGGAGGAAAACGATAAAACAAAGTGAATAAAAAAATTGTTTACTTACTTTTGATCAATTTTCTTCACAAAGTGTTGCAGAATTGAACAATCATTATTGTCTTTGACTAAAAATTCACCCACAAACAACTCCAGCTTCTCCTAAACCTTTCTCTTCTTTGTTTGTTTTTATGATGTGACTCGATTGAAAGATTCCTCTTCTTTCGAGCTTTTTTTTTCCCCACAACACCCACTATGGTCATCTCAGAGTCATTATCCTCCGCCAAATTTCTTGATTCCATGTCAATCTTTGGAAAAGAAGGCACCCATAATCGTATGCCTAGTTTGTCAGCCTCTTCCCTATCAGAATCTAACCCTCCATCATACACCTTCTTCTCTCCTTCAACCTCACCAGCAAAACCAACATCATTTATCTTTTTCTGTCCATCATCCTCACCATCCAACCCTATATCATCAACTTGCTTCTCTTCCTCATCCTCATCTTTTTGTCTCCCTTATCGTCACCATCATAATCAATATTCTCTGCCTCAACTCCCTAATCATGATCAACATCTAACTCTATCTCTTTCTCACTAAATAGTACTTCACTTTCATCCTTTGAGCCATGGTCCTTCTTGTTCTCCTTTGCCTCTCTTTTTCCATCTCTTCTTTTCCTTCTTCTTCTTCTTCTTCTTCTTCTTCTTCTTCTTCTTCTTCTTCTTCTTCTTCTTATTTTTGGCTTTGGTACCTTTGTGAAGTCCTTCTCCAATAAGGCCAAAAGGGCTGTCAATCTAGTAGCCTCTAAAAAATAACGAAGGAAATAAAACACAATGCAATATACCAAAATTGATACAAGGAAATCAAAAACACAATGCAGTATATCAGAATCATATTTGTTATGCATTGAACTCAAAATGCAGGTGATGTACACAAATATTTTCTTGTTCGCTTGGCACTTCAGGTCCTAACAATAAAGCTTTTTCATCAAAATATGGAACAAAATGGACAATTGAAGACGCCTTCACTTTACTAAGCAATTGGAGCGTGGTCTCTGGATTAGATGGAGCTTTTTCTCTTCTCATCGAAACATGCATGGGAATCCTACAAGCTTAGAAGGGTTCCACATCGTGCCCTCCAAGTGGTTGTGCGTCCACACCTAACATACATATAAACATCCACACAAATAAAGTCATAAGATATATGTATGTATGTATGTATATATAACAATGATAGGAAGGAATTAAAATTATGCAATTTATTTTTATTGTAGGAGACATACCAATAGAGCAAAGACATAATCATCCAAGTATGTAGCCTTTTGAAACATCTTTTTTGTCATTTTTGCTCTTTCTTGGTCTTTTTATCTCTATTGTTTTGAACTTGGGGATAGACTCGATCAAATAATCATACACAGTAAAACCCCAAGAGAATTCCCACAAAACGCTTGATGTCATCGACATATGCAAATAGAGACCTATGAGTGTACTTACTCGACTTGGGAAAGTCATCGCCTCCCACATCGTCCTCTGCTATGGCAAGATCAAACAACATCTTACACAGAATATTTCTCTCAAAATTGTTATACAACCTCTCAAATGTCTCACTCTAACACGCCCCATGAATATTGACTAGCAAACCAAAATTCCTCATACCAACAAAGGCAGAAATGTATTCCTTGTTGATTGAAAAAAAAATAAAAAAATCAATCATCCATGCCAATAACTATACCAGGAGGCTCGAGATTCCATTTCGTTACAATTGCTTTCAAACGAGGTGAACATGCAAGAAACCGCGGTGTGTACAAAAAAGTCAAAAGGGGTACTTCTCACCTTCTTCCGAAAAGAACCCAACACGACCTTGTTTAAATCCATAATCTTTTTGTAGAAATAAGAAACGGAACAACGACATTGCAGGTCAGGTGATCTTCATACTTCGCTGTTTCAATCCCATCCTTTTGTTCTTCTCCTCTATATTTACTTTTGTTATTCCTTGATTCGGTTCTCATGGTCTTTTTCTCACCCACTACTTCTCCTTTAGATGAACTCCCCACCTCCAATTGAATCGAATTTTCCACTTCAACATCTATATCAAAATGAACAGATTTCTTCTTTCCTTCCCTCCCCCTTTCTTCCCATACTGGATTGTGTTGGTTAGTGTGTAGGGTTTCTACTGAGGTGGTGGTTTCGATTTCGATTATTGGTTTCTACTTCTGCTTTCGATTGTTGTCCTTGATTTGCTGGTTTAAATTGTGCAGAGGGATTTTATGACTTTGATTTGGTGGATCGGGTTTCAAAGCATGTAAAGGGAAGAAGGAGAGAGAAGGGAGTAGTTTCTGGATTCAAAATAAAATGAAAAATGAAAATGGAGGAAATTAGGTTGACTTGTTGATTAGGGAAGGGAATAAAATAAGGGGTAAAGGGATATATTGAGTAAAATGAAAAGTGTTATTGAGATAGAGAGTAAGATGTAAAGAAAAGTGGAATGAGGAGTAAGACGTAGGGAAAAATGGATTAGGGATTTTAAATTAATTACGCCCCTAATAAATATAAGGTTTCCTTTTTTTCTACAAAACTACTAAACTACTAAATATTTTTATTTTATATCACATTAATTTATCCACTATTTTTTCTTCTCTATTTTTTTTCTCACTCCTCTCTATCACACAACCCAAAAGACAAATAAATATTTATCTATAAATCAACACACACATAAATTCTTGTGCTAAATCAAATCATTATATTTTTTTGTGGGACAGGAGAGTATCTAATCTATCTTTTTTTGTAATAGTATAATCACTAACTCCTCTCTCAACTTTTATAACAAATCTAACAATCATAAAAAAAATTCATCAAAATTTAGACAAATTCAACATACACAAAAATTATTGTGTAACACCAAATGTTTCATTTATTTCGAGAAGGATATATATACATAATATAGAGTTTCTAGGAGCTGATTTTAAATCATCCATCTTGACTTGCTTTTACATAAAAAGAAAGATTTCCCAGAATATTCTGTTTTTTTGAATCCTAAGTTCAGAGTATTTCAAAAAAACATTCTTTTTATGGTATTAAATCAGTCAACTTGACTTACATAAATTAAACATACACACAAATTTTCATGTAGGATCAAAGTGTTATATTTAATTCGGAACGGAGGGAGAATAAAATTAATTTGTCATTAGATATTAGATGTTGTATAAGCCATAATACCTATGCCCCATAATTTTCGCAATACTTTCAAAAAACCTTATGCAACATGTATTTTGATGGTTTTTATTCTACTATCAAATAATGTTTGATCCTCCCACAATTGTCATCATGTTAAAGTATATAACATACACCATAACTTATGTTTAATAACAAACTTTCGTAAAGTAATATGAAAAAATTACCAACTAATTGGTTTTTATTTCATTATTTATCAATAGGTTATAGTACAAAATTTTAATTACCATTTAATGCATAAAATTCAAATAATGGTCAAACATACCCTTAATCAAAATAAAAAAAATTCTATTATATTAAATTACAAATTATAATAATCATCCCATAAATTCTAACCGTCGCCACCAACAGTCACCCACGCCGAGCGTCATCATCACTTTCATTCTCCAAAAAAATAGTACACATGTATCCCTCGATAGCGTCATTTCCGGAACAAAAAGTGCTCATACATGCAAATATAATGCACACGATTTACATTCAATGCCCTCGATTATAATACAAAAAACACGTATTGTCTCAGCCACTACCACAACAACCCCAAAAACGTTGATGTTGTTTCGAGATAAACCCTCGATCAAAAAACAATGCTAGATCCCATCTTCATGTATCTCAATAAAAGCATTAAAGATATCAATCAAGCTATTCCTAGGCAGAATATGAATTTTTTCAAGGAATTAAAATCAATATCTGCCTTCTTATCGTCATCTACATTCTTTGTTGCTATTAAGCATTCCTTTGAGTTATTGTCTTCACTTTCCTCCTTTTCTGCATCATCATCACTCCCTGAGTTGATCTCATCCCACGTTTCACATGCAACCATCATTGTCTTCTTTATGCCAGCTTCAGAAAAATGGGCCTTACGTGCCTTTGGTGATTCTTGCTTCAACAAGTAGGTATCCTTCATAGAGTGATTTATTTTTCCACATTTAAAACATCGATTAACACTAGGCTTAGATGATGAAGAACCTTTAGGCTTAGGTTTAGAAGAATTCCATTTTCTCTTTGAAATTCTTAGAAAATTTTAAATATATCCTGGTGAGAAACATAAGGTTGTCTTCATTTGGTATAGAAGGATCTAGTTCTTCCTTAAGAGCTGGTTTGGTTCTACAGAGAGAGCCAGTCCTTTGCCTTTCCAAGCTGCCTCAATAGGATCATGGCTTTGTAAGAAATTTTTGTGTGTCAGCACTGATCCAATAAGCTCATCAATCTTTATTTTTCTAGGTTCTTTGCTTCTTGGATTATTGTCACCTTTGGTTCCCATGATCTAGGAAGGCTTCTCAGAATTTTGTGAACCTTGTTCTTTGTACCAACTGGTTGATCAAGTGAATACAACTCATTAACAATGTCAGTAAAATGAATGTACATCTTAGAGATATATTCATCCTTTTACATAATGAGCAGGAGATCAATCTTAGAACGCTTTACCTAGCTAGTGCCCTCATATGTTATCTGAAGCTTTTCCCACATCTCCTTTGAAGATTTGTAATCGAAAACCCAGTTATATTCTTTTGTAGACAAGCCCCATATGAGTAGCTTCTTAGCTTTTGCATTCGTTTCCATTTCAGCTAGATCATCTTCATCCAATTTATCTTCTAGTTTGGGAATGATCTCTGTTGTGTCATTTCTCATCTCCACCTTGAGAGGACCTGGTTCGATGATCAGCCATAATTAGAAATTCTCGGCCTAGATGTATGTTTCGTGCTTTTCATCCAATAGGAGTAATAAGTGCCATCGAAAAAAGGAGGCCTTTGTGATGAGAGTCCTTATCTGTAATCCTGTGAACTCATTATGTTATCTGCTTCACGTGGTTAATGCATAAGAATACTACTCTGATACCAATTATTAAGTTTTAGTCATAAGAAATACTCAAGAGGGGGAGGGGAGGGTGGTTCAATTGAGTATTTAAACTCTTTTGAAACTTTGTAAAGTGATGCACCATAAATTGATGTTTCACTAAGAACCAGTTCTTAGATGAGAGTCGGCTCTTATGAAGAGGTACTTTTAGTTTCTATTTCCCTATAAATTTCTAAGTGACCAATGAATAACAAAGCAATGCAGAAAATATAAACAACACCAGATTTATAGTGGTTTATCCCAAGCTTGGCCAGGGTGTTATATCCATTTTTCACACACAATAATTGCACTATGTAAACTACTTTACAAGTGCATCCTTTGCTCTCTTGCTTACAGTTAACCTAAGTACGAGGCTTCTTCAAAGGCTCCTTTATCCTAGGACGCTACAAATGATTATCTACGTCTACCTTAAGACTAGACAATCCCCTTTGCAAACTACCCCGTAGTAGCTTGGCTCACGACCCTTATAGAATCATGGTTTCAGTCAACAATTGATCACAACTCCATGAGCTAGACCAATACGAACAATTTGATCATACAACACAATAAACCTATGGGCATGAAATCTTGACACCATTATCATACAGTAAAGAACATTGAGCACATCTAAGATTAGAATTCACTTCGAGATTTCTATTACAAAATCAGAATTGAAACATTCTTCAAATCACCAAGACAAAAGTTGAAAACCATCAACTTTTTCTCTCCTTAAGCTCTATGTGATTTGGTGAGTTTCATTCCCCGCATTACGTTAAATAATTTTTCCTAAAGCTATAAACTAGGAACATGGACGATCATGGACATCGTGGAAGATAGAAGAAAATTAAATCAAAAATAGATTTTTTACTTGTCTCCTTAGTTTTAGAAATATTTACAATTATCTCGTGAAAATACATTTTCCTTAAACGGTCAATTACTCGCAAATCTAAAAACGATATTTTTCTTCACTAAAAGTATGCAGATAGTACTAGAAAATATCTTCTTAAGATAATCGATCTGAAAAATCAGGGTTCAAAACCGAATGCATTTACTAACCCAAGAGACGACTCGTTCAAGACACAAGCTACGGCTCATCAAAAACCATGTTTTTCATTTGATCCTAAGTGCTCAATAATTCAACTGTAGGATAAAATGTTATACCTCACTGTCCTAATACAAGTATCTAGACCGTATATCTTCAATTTGCATCAATTAGATCTTGTGTTCTTCATGTGTTGCTGTTTCTTGATTCTTGAGGTCTTTCACTTGAATTTGGCACTTCAATCTTCAATCAAGCTTCACTCCATGATCTTCAGACCCATCCATGCTTGATAAAAACCTTCGTACATTCCTTTAAGCCTTTAACCTCAAATGTGCAACTACACACATAAAAGCTCAAAACAATATTAGTGTATAGCTGTTTTTTGTTATTAAAACACATGAGGTTCAACAACAAATTAAAGACAAAATAGCATTTAACCCCCTTGAACTTTCGACCTTTTTCATTTTGTCCCTCTCAATTTTTGAAATAGCCACTTAACCCCACTAAAGTTTGAAAAACCCTTAATTTTTGACACATGACCCCCTTGAAAATATACATTTTTTTGACGGATCACCCACCTCGTAGGGGGCATGTGCCTATTTCCAAAGTTGAGGGGATAAAATGCAAAAACTTGAAAATTCAAGGGAGGGTTAAATGTATTTTTCCCCAAATTAAAAGATCTTCATTATATGTCTTTTTGATTGATGAAATTTCATTCTTTTTCTCATCAATTTTTGGGGAAGTTGTGTTTAAATTTATGAATAAAAAAAATTAAAAAAATTCAATAAATCCATTGATAAAATAGGCAAAAAAAAAAAACCCTTAATTTTTTCCTAGATTATCTTCCGCGACAGATATTTTGAAATTTTATCCAACCTCTCCGACGACCTATAAATTGGAAGGAGGGAATAAGTATCAAAAGTCTCAAAGTTTAGAAAAATATGTGTTCAACAAATTAACAAAAAGCTGTTATGAAACCCTTAAGAAATGAATGAAGATGCTATAATTTTTGTGAGAGAGATGCTATAATTTGAAATACTTCACAAATTAAATAACCCACACCCACTCTCTTTGATTGATGATTTTTTATCCAATAATATCAATGGCTCAAAATCCCAAGGGAATCACAGTGGGGAATAGTAATGGGAAACCAAATATGAAACAGCCTACCGTTTTTGCTTGTGTTGTTTGAGAACACCACTAGCAGCAACTGAAACACAGAAATCATAAGTGAAAATGGTGTAAAAAAAGAAGAAAGGGTGAAAGAAGGAAGGGCAAAATAAACAACAAATAATCCCAGATTTCTCGACATCTGAAAGGATATATGAACACGATTTGATATCATGTATAGAGAATTGTAATTATGTGTATAAGTATGGTCATAATGGTTCTTGGTCATATGTGTAATAGTGGGAAAGAGTACAAGGGTGACAATGTACTTCCAAATTGTGTAAGGGTACTTTAGTAATCTTGCTTAGGATAGTCCATGCATATATATATAGTTAGATTGTAAATGATTGATCACTATTGAATCAATAACAAACTTTTTCCTTTTGTTTTTACGTGTATTGTTTTTCTCTCTTTCCCTCTGAATTGTTCCCATTTAATTTTCGAGTTGTTGATCGAGATCAAAGACCATCAATGGAGATTGAATCATTCAACATGGTATTAGAGCCAAGTAATTTCATGCATTGTGATTGAGATTGATTGAACGACGACATCAACGGATAAATAAGATCCTCCTCCCAGTTGCGTGATGAGTGAAACCAAAATGGATTCGTCACACGAATTGTTCCTACATGTAACGCCCCGAAATCCAGCTTAGTTGGCACATGACGTTATGCCGCTATGGACACAATATGTAGCAAGGCCAAAAAACCCAAACGGATTTTAGGTGTAGAAATCAAGGAACTACTTGTACATCATTATTACATAATGATACAACTATGTTATTTTAATTCCAGAATCCATTTTTAACTTATAGTAATCCAACATATCACATGTCTAATGATGTGTGTGTAAACATATATAGTTTTCTTAGTTTTAGTTACGTGTTTGTGTCTATTTTAGTCTCAGTTTGAGTCATTTTAATTCTTTTTATCATTTAGAGGGTCGATACTGTCGTATTTCTTATTTTTCTTACAAAAATGAAGAGTATGGAGTGTTTCTGGTCGTGAGCTACGTGGAAGGAGAATTAAAGCTGATTTTCTAAAGTAATGGTTGATCGTGAATGAGTTGAGGCGTGTCCATTATTTTTTGGAGCTTTAAAATTGAAGATTGCATGTTTATGACCACGCACGGGCCATGCTTGTTGACCACAGACCGTATAACATGAGTTCCTGGTGTTTTCTGAGCACGGGCCGTGTGTCCTGGGCGTGGGCCGTGCCAACCACGCATGGGTTGTGCACCCTGTGAAAACTGCATAATCTTATATTGCTATTTTGTTAGGATTTCTGTTGTTTTACATTTTCTATATATACTCACTCCTAAAGATCGAAAAAAGGACTTCTTTATTTGGGGTTTTCATAAGAGATGATGCTGAGATTTTGACGAATTGATCTTCTCATGACGCCTTTGATGAGAGATTGATCTCAGACGGTTCACATCTATGCTTTGTTGGATCATCATCATAGCAGAGTTGTTATCGACCTTTTGTAAACCAAATATCATTGGTTTTTGGCATCATACTTTATCTCTGGTTGTGTTGTAATGACTTCTTTCAATTGTCTGTTGGATTTGTCATTTTTATTCAAGAATATGGTAGCGTAGAACTTTAATATGACATAGTACTTTGATCTCGTTCATGGATTTTTATGACACATGACTTCTATATTCATTAATTTCATGTTCAAGATTTGAGATATCATGTTCTTGTGTTGGTTTATTCTTAATTCTCTATTCTATGTATTTTGATTGATCACCTCAGCACATAGAAGAAGCATGCATAAAGTCAAGCTATTCTCTCTTGGTTGAAGTTTGTAGCCAGTTTATAGGTTAATGAAATTCTCTTTTGGTTAACCTAATCATATGAATATGAGCATAATATGGCACTAAGCTGTGTTCGGTTATATTATGAGGTGTTAAAGAAATATTCATAATGCAACATGTTTAATTTATGTTACATTCTCTTTTGAACATAGAGTAAATATGTTAGTTTGGTTATAGCAAGCTTTATGGTAACCAAGAGTTTTATTGATTACTCTCTTTCTCTCATGCATTATTATGAGCACCTATCATAAATGAACATTAGGTGAAAATGCTAGTCAATGATTGAATCCATAAAGAGTGAAACTGGCGATCACCATGCATTATACTATAGTAAAATCTAATTCTAAATTCTTTAGTTAAATTGTCTTTTGTAATTTTATTCTTGTTACCATCACCCCTCCCTCCCTCCCCATCCCTATTTTATAAGAAATTGGTAGATCGACAACTTAATTCACAAAATCTGAAAAGACCATTCTTTGTGGAATCGACTCGTGCTCATCACTTCTACATTAATATAAAAATTGGATTGTGTGAAGTAGTACAGATATTTCAATTTGTAGCGCCTTACGACGGGTTCTATCAAATTTTGAGACCGTCGAGAAACGGTGTGAATTAATTTGCCTTCTATTGATTTTCTCTTTTTGTTTTATTATCATTCTGCAGGAATTAATTATTTTGTATGCAACTGAGGAGTGGACAAAAACAAGAGAAAAGGTACAACACATTGTTCATGAGCTCAAGGAACGAAGTTCACTAATTATACGAGGCGAATTATCATCTAAAAAGGCTTTTAAGCAACCTATTGGTGTGATCCTTCCAATGAATGGTCAAAATGTGCAAAATGCACAAAATCCTCTAAATCCACTAGTTGATAATCGCACGTTTACAAATGACTGAATATGATGATAACAATGAACCTCCATTGTATATAGTATTCTAGGATGTGTAACGGAATTTTAAAGTTAATTTTGGATTTTTTCAAAAACTACCATCTTTTCATGGTCTTCTGGGTGAAGACCCACATAGGCACCTGCATTAGTTTAGGATAGTATGTGCTATTATGAAACTGAACGGATTGAATGATAAGGTAATTAAGCTTAGTGATTTTCCATTTAGTGTTCAAGATGTTGCAAAAAATTGGCTATGATTTACCCCAAGGAGCCATAAACACTTGGGAGCAGATGGAATCCCTCTTCTTAGATAAGTAATTTTCCACTTCAAAAATCACAATAATCCAAAAGCAAATCTGCTCTAAAAGAAGAGGGAATTGCTACATTAATATTAGGAAAGATTTAAACCTTTTGTCTCAAGATGTCCCAAACATCAATTTTTTTGAGAATTTCTTGATTCGCTAGTTTATCAAGGTCTTTCTGCAACAAACCGTGGTCTTGTCGATACGTCATGTGGTGGTGATCTTTTAGATAAATAATCACGAGTCGCGCATAGAATCCTAGAAAAAATAACACCTAACTCAAAAGACTACAATCGCGATGAGGATCTCTCTCATGATGTCATCGAATTATTAAGTTCTTCAAGTTCCACGGATCAAAAGCTTGATCGTTTGACAGATTTAATCACCTTGTTGGTACAAAATAAAAATAAAGTTGCACTAGTCAAAGTCTGCAGAATTTGTTCTGTTACTAGTCATGCAACTGATGTATGCCCAACTCTTTATGATAATGAGCAAGTCAATGCAATGGCAAATTTTCCTGGTCCTAGGGAGGGAAATGCCCAAAACATGACGTATAATGAAGGGTGACGAAATCATCCAAACTTTAGATTGAGAACTTACAACCAAAATTTAAACCAATCAGTTAGAACAATCCTCCACTTGGATTCGTTGGCCAAAAGTATCCAAACCAAATTTCTCAAAATTCTAATGATTAATCATGAGAGGATCTTGTGAAACCAATGTGTCAAAATTCAACTAGTTTTCAAACAGAAATACGTACAAGTATTTCAAGTGTTGAAAACCAAGTAAGCCAATTAGCTCAAGAAGTCAACAAATTGAAATCTTAAGTAACAAACCAACTTTCATCCTAACCATTGAATCCAAGGAAGAATGTGAATTCCATAACAATGAAATATGATGAGCACAAGAAACGAAGGAAAAATGAAAGAGCAAGATCCTGGAACAATTTCTATACCTTGTGTTATTAGTGAAATGATTGTTCCTAAATATGTCCTAGATCTTGGTGCATCTGTGAACATCATGTCAGCTTTTTTGTTTTTTGCTACTCTTGATCGATCTTCGTGCTCTTTTATCGATAAATGTAAAAATACAACTTGCGAATGGACATATAATTCCTCCTGAAGGTCTAGTTGAGGTTGTATTTGTCAAGATGAATAAATTGACTTTTAGAGTTGATTTTTATGTTTTAAAAATGGAAAAAAATTCTATTGATTCATCTAATTCATCATGTATCCTTTTGGGTAGACCCTTTCTGCGCACAAGTAGATATATTATTGATGGTGATAAAGGTACCCTTGGTATGAAAAATGAAAACGAAGAATTTTGCTATAAATGTTTTCGATGATGAAAAGATTGAGTTAATAGAAACTTGTTATAAGGTGACAACTCTTGAAGAAGAGGTTTTTTCATGATCTCGACAACATGAAATCAGTTTTGGATTTCTTTGAGTTTCATTTGATTGATATCCATGTTACTTGCCATCGCAATGCTTCAATGAATTATATGGAAGATGAATTAGTTAAAGTGCTAATTGTAGTCAAGGTGAATGAAGAAGGAAGTTCCATGATTGATTCTAATATCGAGAGTGTTAAAGAACATTTGGTTGTGATTGAAAAAGAGAATGTTGAATGTGAGAAATCACATGCTATTGTTAATAAAGAAATGCAAAAAGAAGAGCTTTCAATTTTTTTGGTATTTCAGAAAAGAAACCATCGAATGAACAAGAAAAAGAGCATTGATAGTATCTGTTATCAAGCTATCATTGTGTTTAAGCATTTTGTTTCTTGTGTTTCAAAGTACAATATGAAGAGACATCGGATGAAAAATATCTGGATTAAGAAGGAAATTATTGAGAATGCATGAACTTGGAAATGTCAACGGGGAGTTTGATAGCAATGTACAATCCCTCCAGTTATATAGAAATTAATGAAGTATTATCCATGATGTTGTTATGCGGGTCATCAGATATAGACTACTACAGAGAATTTAGGCTACACAACTAAGACATACGTGGGCAACAAAAGACCTGCAAATGCTTCAGGATCTAGGATTGTACTTATAGACGAGGACCAACACAACAATACATGGATTACATCAGATCTGGGTGTAGAAGAGGTTGCAGCAGTGACTTGGTGCAGATGAGGTCTCAATAGTACTGAGTACAGACTAAGGTGCAGCAGACTAGAGTGCAGGAAAGATGATTGTTGAGGTTGGGTCAGAGATCTGAGGATCAATCAAATCAAAGGTTTGAGGTTCAGAATGTGACAATACGAGGATATGAAAAAAAAAGTGAGCTGTCAACATCACTGAAGGTTCACATGTGACTAGCTTTTACCATCAAATCAAGTACACAAGTGATGGGTTCATTCCTTGAGACTATAAAAGGGAATCAAAGTGCTCCAGAAGAGCAGCAGTTGGATGAGAGATTGATCGTACAAATGAGCAAAAACAATCCAAAATTCAAAGCTGCTCAAATGAGCTGAATTGAGAAAGAACAAAAAGAAAAGGGTTCCCTAGTCTGCACTGAAGCTGTAATAGAGTCCAATAAAGGATCTATGCAAGGATCTAGGTTCTTCGTCTTTGACAAGTTAACTAGCCTATAAAGGGATCGTCTTGAAAGCCAAAAACAAGAAGATAGTGAACTCACCTCTTGGGTTGATGAAATTGGTCACCAAGGGAAAACTGGATTAAGCTCTGGATTTTCAGTTGATAACAAGTGTTTGAACCAATATAAATCCCGTGTTCTTTATCTATTTTCCATTGTTGTGAGCCTTTAGAACTGTTAGAAATTAATCACAACAACAAAACAGAGATAAACTCACAGAATTTAATACTTTGTTGCACACTACTGAGATAGTCTACAAAGAACATCAATGGTTAAAACTAATAATTCCACTGTATTACATTGATAAATTTTAAAACAACCAATTCATCCCCCTCTAGGTTGAACCTGTGGATCTAACAATTGGTATGAGAATCTTATTTTCTAGACCTAATAGTTTTTGAAAGAAAATGTCATATCTTTTGATTTATATCTTTAAGAAGTTACTAGCAGTTTATTTTATGAAGAAAACATGGCTCTTCAAAAGCTACCCAAATGTCCTAACTACGGAGAGCCACCAGCATGTTCATTCGACAAATTTAATCACTGGAAGCTAAGGATGTTTGCACATCTGGATTCAAATGATGAAAAAATGCATGACATCGTTACTGATGGACCATACATGCCAAAGATGCTAGATACAATTGATGCAAACAATAAAGTGAACAAGCCCTAATCCCTCTGGACAAAAGAGGAATGTGATCTTGTACTGATGGACAGAAGGATAAGGAATCAAATATTTAAAGCTCTTGATGATGACATGTTTGAGATAGTGGTTCATGCAACCACTACAAAGGAAGCATGAGACACTCTACTACACAGGAATAAAGGAACAATTGAAATCAAGGAAAGTAAGAAGGATGTCGAGTACGATTGGGTCTTAATGAGATTGGATGAGAACTTAACCAACTTTTATGAGAGGTTTAATGTACTCATCAATAATCTCAAAACTTTAGGGAAAACTTTTGATAATAAGGAAGTCAACCTGAAGTTCATGAGATCGCTTGGTAAGATCTGGGGTACAAAGATCACATCGATAAGGGAATCCAGGGATCTTGCTAAGATGTCCTTAGCCCAACTGTACTGTGTGTTGTATACCTACAACCTGAAAGTTACGCAGAAGAGACAAATTGATGAGGCCAGGAAGAAAACTATACCCTCTAAGGCTCAAGAGAAAATTCTAAGATCCATAGTAGAAGAGGAGATGAGTGACACCTCATCTGCAAGAGAACAAGTAATATTAAAAGAACTTTCACTGATGGGGAAGAAGTTCAGAAAATTGTTCAAGAAGAAAAATCTCAGGAAGAACCTCTCAACAAAGGCGAAAGAAGCAGAGAAAGAAGTCTACAATAAGTGCGGAAAGGCAGGACACTTTGCTATACAATGCAAACGACCTATACATGAATCGTCTACACAGAGGAACAAAAAGGAATACAGAAAAAGGAACACTGAAAGAAAAGAAAAGGCCAAAGCCTATGCTGCTAAAACATGGAGTGAGACATACTTAGATGATGAGGAGATAATCTCCAATGCTCAGCTCAGTCTCATGAAAAAAAGTGAAGAAAAATAACAGGTATTTGATTTTTTTAACTCAGATGTTACTTTAGAGGAATTGAAGGAAACACTTCAAGAAAATATCTGAAAGCTTTATTTTCCTCTCAAGGGAAAATAAAGAGAATCACAAGCTGATTGTAAATCTCAGAGAGAAATATAGTCTAGCATATGAAGAGATTAACAGTAACCTGGCAGTGGCTCAAAATGAGTTAAAGAAATCAGATGAAAAAGTAATGCTTCTTAATGCAGTAGTGGAGACACTCACATGGAGAAATACTGAGCTTCAAAATCAGGTAGATACATAGAATGAAAAGACCTTGAACTTGCAGATAATGCTTAACATGGGTCAATCCTCACATGATAAAATAGGCTTAGGTTACAAGAACTTGTTAAATAATCTCTCACATTTAAAAGGGATTGATAATGCCATCGTCAGTCAGAAAAACACAAAACATTCCTCTGTAAAAGTCTTGTAGAAGTACAAAGCCTCTACCGCACAAAGAGAGCAAAAGAGTAAAGCCTTTATTGTTCAAACTCAATGGGTTAAATCCTTAAGCAAAGCATCATCACGAATTATAAAACACCACAAGATAGAGAAGGTCTGAAATCATAAAATTGAAGCCAGCAAAAGGGCATACAGACCTCAGTATGCACCAAACTACTCAATATGGAATAAAAATTCCAATACTACATGGAAAAAACAACAATTGAAGCCCATCTACACATGTATAATACAACAAAAGAGATGGAGAAACACCAACAGACCACCTAGGATAACAAAACCAAGGATCTATTACTACTCTTATGGCAAACCTGGTCACAAGTCATTTGAATGTTAAACTCCACACTAGAAAATAACTCAAGTATGGATCCCAAAGGCTAAAAAGTAAAAGGACCCATATGAGTGGGTACCATATACTAGTTTTCAATGTTCTAGTGTAGGAACAACAAGGTGAAATAGATGTATTATACATAAACTACACAAGAAGACTCCTTATGAATTATGAAAAAGAAAGACACCAAGTGTCAAATACTTTCATGTCTTTGGATACAAATGTTACATACATAAAATTGATAAAAATCATGTAGGAAAATTTGATCCTGAGACAGATGAGGGAATCTTCTTAGGATACTCCACTACTAGTAAGGCCTTTAGGATATATAACATCAAAATACAGACACTTGAGGAGTCAGTTCATATTTTCTTTGATGAAAATGAAATATGCATAGGTAACATAGATGCTAACGTCTATGATGAGGAATATACATGCATAGATAATGAACAAGATGCAGACAAAAGTCCAGAAGCTGCAAAAAAGGATGGGAAGTCTGCACACATTGAAGGGAAAAACAATGCAGCAGAACCAGAGAAGCCCATAATATAATAACAACAGGAACACACAACCATTGAACAAGACAAAAGGAGATAGATCAAGACATATACAGAATAACGTCATTGAAGACAAGGATGCACTTATGTAGACGAGAAAAGCAACAACTCGAGAGTGCATGTCTACATGTTCCATATCATAATTAGAACCAAAGACAACCAATGAAACTTTAGGAGATTCAAATTGGATTGATGCCATACAAGAAGAACCAAATGAGTTTCAAAAAAACAAAATATGATATCTAGTATCAAGACCCAAAAATTATCCAGTTGTTGGCAACAAGTGGGTGTTCCGGAACAAAACCAATAAAACTGGAACAGTCATCAGAAAAAAGCCAGGCTAGTCGTAAAAGATTACACACAAGAAGAAGGAATTGATTTTGATGAGACGTTTGCCCCTGTTGCAAAACTGGAAGGTATAAGAATGTTTTTTGCCTATGTTGTATATCAAGGACTCAAAGTCTATCAGATGAATGTGAAAAATATCTTCCTAAATGTAAAGCTACAAGAGGAGGTATATTTTGAACAACCTTATGGTTTTAAAGACTTTTAACATCCTCGTCATGTTTACAGGTTAGACAAGGCATTATATAGATTGAATCAAGCTCCAAGGGCATTATATAGATCAACATCCACTATCTCAAACATGTAATCATCCAGAGCTTTGAATATCTGATTTCTTGCTTTTCTGTCTACTAGTACCATATCCCAATCCTAGTTTTTCAAAAGTGACTTTGGCTTCTTTACTTCATTGCTTGCATCAATTGGATCTGTCATCATTGGTATATACGTCCCATCAATGATGATGTCTTGCATCCTTTCATCATGGAATCTAAGTGTGCAAGATTCCTCAGCTTCCAACGATTGAACTTGTCGAACGAACATGTTGGTGGTTCTCCGCTGTTGAGACATTTAGGTAGCTTTGGTGGAGCTATATTCTCTTTGCAAAAATAAGCTGTTAGTAACTTCTTAATAGATTAAAAGAATGACCTTTTCTTTCCATAACTATTAGGTCTGGAAAATCTGGCTCTTATATCAATTGTTAGGTCCAAAAATTCAACCTAGAGGTCGGGTGAATAGGTTGATCCAAGGTATTACTTTGGACTTCTGCAATTTTAAAATTTTGAGCACTACTATTCAATGCAGACTATTGATGAAGTCTGCAGCATAGACACATATTGTATGAGTTTGTCTTTGTGTTGATGCAGTGATCAATTTCTAATAGTTTTAAATATATCGAGTAATGAAAACAAATAGGGAACACAAAATTTATACTGGTTCAAACACTCGTTATCAACTGATAATCGAGAGCTTAGTCTAGTCTTTCTTTGGTGATTGGTTTAGTCAAGCCAAGAGGTGAGTTTACTATCTTCTTGTTTATGGCTTACAATATAACCTCTTTTTGCAAGGTAGCTAACTTGTACAAAAGATGAAGAACCCAGATCTTTGTACAGATCCAACAACTGGACTCTACTGTTGTTATTTATTCTTCTATGCAGACTAGTGAACTTTCTTTCTGTATTCTTCATGATTTGGCTCACTTAAGTAATCTTTGAATTTCTGATTGTTTTTCTTCAATTACTTGTTCAACAGCATTTCTCACCGAGTCTCAACGATCCCTTTTTATAGGCTGAGGGGATGAACCCGTGACTATATACAGGACCTGATGTGACAGCTTGTCACATGTGAGCCTTAACTGATGTTGATAGCTCATCTTTTTCAGATCTTCGTACTGTCATGCTCTGAACCCCAAATCTTTGATTTGACTGTACCTCAAATCTTTGACTCAAACCCCAACAACCATCTTTGTTGCACTCTAGTCTACTGTATCTTATTCTGCACTCAGTACTGTGAGACCTAGTCTGCACCCAATCCCTGCTGTAACCCTGTCTATACCCAGATCTGATGCACTTCATGCATTACTGTGTTGGTCCTCGTCTGTAAGTTCAATCCTAGATCCTGAAGCATTTGTATGTCTTTTGTTGCCAATACATGCCTTAATTGCTTAGACAATATCCTTTATCATAGTCTGCATCTGGTGGCCCACACCATGCTCTTCATCTGCAACTGTCTGCTCTCTAATATCCGACCTACACTATAACTATCTACTTTATTTCTAGCCTAAGCATAATGACAACATCATGGCTAATATTCCTAAGTTTTGTTCATCAATTTCTATAAAGTGTAGAGATTGCACATTCCTATCCATTTGAATGTCAGATGTACCACTGTAGAGTAGGCCTTGGGGGAAACCTATAGATGGTTGATCTATCCTAGTCTGCACCATTCCAAATGAAGAGTGGGGTGAAAACTATAGGTTCAGTGGATCTACCATAGTCTGCACCATTCCAAAGTTTATGCTTGGTGAGTATGCTGGTCAGAGGTAATCTGATCTTTTGAGAATTTCGTTGACATGATCACCTTCTTGACTTGCTTTGGACAAATACTTCTTCATTGTCAATATTTCTTCTTTCTGTCTATCCTCACTCAGCTTTGCATGTCTCATATCATTTACCACAAAGATTGGTATACCTCTGGGTCCTTCGTTTAAAATTTTGAAGAGCTGTTCAAAATCATTGGAACTGATGTTGATCCCAATTTGTCTAGTGGATATGTATGTGATGAATTGAAAATGAATAGCAACCTTTGCCTTTTCGATGAAGTCGAGTACCTCCTCGTCGTATATTCTACTTGTTTTCTCACAAAAGTACGTGAGGCCTGTGTCCTGAATCAATTCAGATATTTCTATCACTTCATCTGATTCATTCATCAACATCTCGAAGTCAAGAATCACTCCGGTCCTGATGACTGTTCCATTTTTATCAGTTTTATTCCTGAACACCTATTTGTAGCTAACAACTGGATAACTCTTGGGTCATGTCACTAGATACCATGCTTTGTTTCTTTGAAACTCATGTAGTTCTTCTTGTATGGCATCAATCCAGTTTAGATCACTTAAAACTTTATTGGTCGTCTTTGGTTCCATTTATGATATGAAACATAGAGACAGACACTCTTGAGTTGTTGCTCTTCTAGTCTACACAGGTCCATCCTTGTTTCCAATGATGTTATCTTGTGTATGTGTCTTGATCCATCTCTTTTTGTCTTGATGAATGGTTGTGTGTTCCAGTTATTGTTGTATTGTGGGCTGTTCTGACTCTAATGTATTATTGTTCTCTTTAGTGTGTGTAGACTGCTCATCATTTTCTACAGCTTCAAGGCTCTCCCCTGTATCCTGTTTATCATATATGAATGCACATTCCTCATCAAAGGTATTAGTATCACGCATGGATATTTCAAATTCATTAAGAAAAATATTAACTGACTCCTCAACTGTTTGTATTTTGTTGTTATATACTCTAAAGGCTTTATTAGTTGTGGATTATCCTAAGAAGGTTCCCTCGTCTGTCTTAGGGTCAAATTTTCCTAAATGATATTTATTATTATTATGTATGTAGCATTTGCATCCAAAGGCATGAAAGTATTTGACACTTGGTGTCTTCCCTTTCTATAATTCATAGGGATTTTCTTGTGTAGTTTATATATGAGACATCTATTTTGGACATAGCATGCAATGTTTACTCCTTTTATCTAGAAGCTTTTTGGGAAATTTGCATCAGCAATCATTGTTCTAACAGTTTCTATAAGTGTCCTATTCTTCCTCTCTGGCTAGAGGTATAGTAGTAAACCCTTGGATTTATTGCCCTAGGTGGTCTGCTAGTGTTTCTCCGCCTCTTGTGCTGCATTATGCATATGCAGACAGGCTTCACATGTGGTTTTCTCCATGCAGTATTGGAAGCATTGTTAGACACTGAGTAGTTTGGTGGATACTGAGGTTTGTATGGCCTTTTACTGGTTTGAATCTTATGATTCCAGACCTTCTACACCTTGTGATGTCCTACACCAATTCGCGCTGATGCTTTGCTCAAGGATTTAACCTTTTGGGTTTGACCAGTAGAGGCCTTACTCTTCTGCTCTTCTTGTTCAACAGAGGCTTTACCATTCTGCAAGACTTTTACAGAGGTCTGTTTTGCCTCTTTCTGACTGGTTGTGACATTATCAAACAATTTTGAGTGTGAAAGATCATTCAACCAGTCCTTGTAACCTAACCATGTCTTATCATGTGAGGATTGACCAATGTTTAGCATTTTTTACAAGTTCAGGTTCTTTCCATTCCATGTATCTACCTGAGCTGAAAACTCAACATTTCTTATTCTGAGTGTTTCCACTACTGCATTGAGAAACTTTACTTTCTCATATGACTTCTTCAGCGCATTTTGAGCCACTGCTAGGTCACTTGTTATACAGTCAATCTCTTCATATAGTAGAATATAATTCTCTCTGAGATTTGCAATCAGCACGAGATTCTTGAAATTGTTGGCATATTTTCGCCTTATTGGAATCCATCTAATGGTTCTTGAAAGTGTTGTTAGAAGACAATGTATCTTGTGTGATTCTTCCTAGAATATGCTTAATCCTCGACAATTGTGGTTATAGATTGCTTCACTTACTTGTTGGATATGATTTGTCATATCATCCCCTGATTCCATTTGTAGGGTGTATGGATCTACTAACTCTTTAGTCCATTTGAAACGCCATTGAGGTACAAAATTTTTCCTCATGCTATACATCAAAGATAAGTCTTATGGTTAGTATCTTTTCTTAGTTTTTCCATACCTTAGATAAAAACTTTGAAACAAACCATTTATTTCACATTTGAAACTCAAGTACAAAAGTTTATTTTTATATATCCACCTACTTTAACTCTACGGAAACAGTAGGTGTTCGAAAACCCATTCCGTTATTCCAAAGTCCGCAAAAAACTCCTTTGAGGTTGCCTTATATTATGAAGCATATTCCTCGAGAATCCCCTTTGAAGCTCCCTCGTTATCATAATATGAAAAACTAGGGCTACCAGGCTCTATCTTGAGTATCTTTAGCACTTCGTATGTGTCTTGTGTATAATTAATTAGTTCGCACCACCTTAGAATGAGTGAGCATCGATTGACCATCTTTCATATACTTAGGGTTGGGTTCCCATTCCAGAAGTACATCGTTGTACTTTTCCTTCATATACGACCATCGAGCTGTGTCTGGAAGTGTCTCCAGAAGACATTCTATTTTATACGGCACATCACCTAGCTTATTTGAACCATAGGTATTGTAACAACGGATCCCATAAAGAACCCTTCCAATATGAGTTTCAAGTTTGTCAATGGGTGCCATTTTGATCCCATAAGAATCCTCCCTTAGTCTTTCCTTGATACAGAAGTGTTTCCTTGGTATTTCATACTATAAAAGAGATTCAAATAAATACAGAAAACAAGTAGGAAAGTAAACAGTTTATAAACCCTTGATCCTCGATCCCCAATCTAACGCTCACTTATTACTTTTTTTAAACCTAGGTTCTGATACCAGCTTATAAAACGCTTGGTTGTTATAAATCCTCAGATTAAAATCGAAACTGCAGTAATCTAGAGAGCAAAGTAAATGTTTGCCGCCTCACAACCTCACAAGGATCGCGAAGTCACTTTGTGATCTTCGCTATATAACTATAGACTTCAATTGTCCTTCTTGCTTTCTCTCCATTAGAACTATTTTAGGTGTTTGTTATTTCTCTTTCTTAACCCTAATTTTGCCATATTTATAAAGATTTTGGTGACACCCTTGTCACAGGCGTCGACGACGAGGGAACAACACGTGTGCTTGAGGTGTCACGCTCTCTTTCACGGCTTGACATGCAACAGTCTTGTCATAGACATCGATAATTAGAGGACGACACATGTGGATAAGATTTTTTTTCCTAAGCTTAGTCATCTTTGGTTATGTGCCATTTGATATCGACATGCTTTCGACGAACATCATCGTGCTAGCATACCTTGATTTTGACACATGATATTTTCATGAGCGTTTTGACTTTCGTATGCAATTAACATAAAGCGTCTTGGTTATATGAATGTCTAATTCCATTTAAAGCACTATCAATGGCAAATACTTATAGAATGCTTGGTTGTTACAAATCCTCAGCTTAAAATCTAAACTGTAGTAATCTAGAGAGCAAAGTAAATGTTTGTCGCCTCACAACCTCACAAGGATGGCGAAGCCACTTTGTGATCTTCGGTATATAACTGTAGACTTCAAGAATGACGTATGAGAAGATCACAATCAAGACAACTCCAAACTTCCAATCATTTCTTAGAAAGTTTAGAAAGCTTTACCAGTCAATTAAAGCTGTATAGCGAACACAAAAATCAGCCATGGTCACTATGATATTGTTGCGTAGGGTTGCACAGTCATTCTTCTCTAGCTCCTGCTGCACCAGATGCAAATTGACTAATCAACTAGTGACCTTCGAAAATTTTATTTTCGATAATTAAAAAAAACAAATAAAATATCATGCTTTCATTAGTTGTTCATACCAAATTTATTCGTTTAGCAATGGCATCAATGACCCATTTTCATGACTTAATCCATCAAGATCAGAAACTGTAGCAATGGCATCAATGGCCCAAGCAACGGAATCTGACTCCATACTTTCAACTCCTTTATTCCTGTGCTACTGGTGTCGGGATCCTGACCCTCTTCCCTGCCCAGCATTGTCTAGAAGCTGCCAATGGTGAAGCAAAAATTCCCAGTCGACTGCTTGTGGAAGAAAGAGTGAGACCTCTGATAGAAGAAACCAAGTGCCATGAGGTGCGGTCCACTTATTTATTGGCATGGAATGATTAAGCCAAATAGACTCTGATGTTCTGATCATGTCTTGAAGTGCGGTGGCAACTCTATGCTTCAACTTTTTCTTCTTTCCTAAGCTTGAGCAGATTTTCTTGATCCATGGTGCAACCTCTCCATTGATGATCTCTTTCAACACAACTAATACTCCATTGGGATATCGTGTTTCCAGCTCCTTGTCCAAAGCATCCTGATTAAAATATGAACTACAGATAACAGGTTGATTAGACAGTTGACCGGTACCGGCCCTGAAAACTCGGTCCAAAACCAGTTCAAAAAACAGGTTTTCGCATTCTTCTTGTATGCTAGTTTCACTCCCTGTCATTAGACGTGGAACAGAATGTAGCCACTCAGTGATCACACTTCTGTTGGAGAAGCTTTTGAACGCCTGCAAGAGCCGTTAGACAGTTACAAAAGAAAGATGATGCATCAAATGATTAAAATAATGAGAAAAAAGTTCTACAGAAACACAGCACTAAGATACAGCGGATAAAAAACAAAAGTTAAGAATGCAAAATGAGTTCATATCAACAAAAAATAAGCTAGCTCTTACCTCAGAGAGCTGAAATTGCAGCCTGCCTTGTGCTAACAAGCGGATCGGAACAAGCCATTCCCATCATCTTTAGGACTTCTGCTTCAAAACCATCACCTACGGTCATCAACTTGGTAATTAGAAGAAGGGCAGCTTTTCGTACAACTGCTTTCTCATCCATTGCCCTTTTCAACACCGAATGGTCTCTCACATTACTGTACATATTGCTCACAAGCTGTGCTGAGTTTGACAGAGCTCGAGCTTGTATACCAGCAACAGCATCAGAGCAGCGTTTGATCAAAGCCCCCATACACCTTACTTTCCATGAGTCTTCCACTTCTTCACCTAAGACCATGTCGGATGGATTATTTACCGACATAATAAGCATTGGGATAAGATCAACTGCCAAAAGCCTAAGATTAATCTTCCCCTCGGTCATCTTCACAACATAATCCACAAAGCCAAGTTCATCTTCAAGCTCCATCAATTTCACAATCTCAATTATAGACTCTACAGCCGAGGCCCTTGCTTCAGATCTCTCAGGGGCCTTTTGAGCCAAATATCTTGGTAAATTCACTATCCCTTTATGAACAGAATCCAAGTCCTCCATCATAATCAACTGTCGAGTCACAAACCCTAACGTAAATGTCGTAGACTGAGATTTCACCAAAAATATCAATGGCGAAAGAGACTTAAACACCTCAACAACTGTACTCTCCACCTCACCATGCTCAGGCCTAATCACCTTGGCCAAAATACCCGAGAAAATCTCACATAACCTCTTATACTGCCCCGAACCACCACCACACCGTTCCATCCCCAATACCGGAATCTCCGCCACAGTATGCACCAATGACTTCAAACTATCAGGGAACCTACACAAATGTACCAAATCCAATACAAGCTCCAATCTTTCCATCACATAAAAAAAAAAAACAAACTGATGTCGAATTCGATCACTCCTCCCCCTCCCCTC
>LIEC01006905.1:0-10432 GCA_001925005.1 Drosera capensis
GGGCTCACTTCAATCTCACAAAGAAGCAGTCACCTAAGACGGATAAAGACAAAGCAGAAATGGCTAGAGTTCCTTATGCATCTGCAGTTGGGAGCTTGATGTATGCAATGGTATGCACAAGACCAGACATTGCTCATGCAGTGGGAGTAATCAGCAGGTTCATGTCTAATCCAGGGAGGAAGCATTGGGAAGCAGTCAAGTGGCTGTTACGCTACTTGAAAGGTACTTCCAAAACTTCATTACGTTTCAGCAAGAATGATGTCGTTTTGGAAGGTTATTCTGATGCTGATTTGGGAGGCTGTTCGGACACGAGGAAGAGCACCACGGGATTTGTTTTCACAGTGGGAGGCACAGTAGTTAGTTGGATGTCTCGACTCCAGAAGAGTGTTGCACTTTCAACCACAGAAGCAGAGTACATGACTCTTTCAGAAGCAGGGAAGGAAATGATTTGGTTGAAGAACCTTCTTGAGGAGTTGGGCAAGAAGCAACATGAGAGTATCCTTTACAGCGACAGTGAGAGTGCCATTTATCTCGTGAAGAATCCTGTGTTCCATGCGAAGACAAAGCATATCCAGTTGAGGTATCACTTCATCAGAGGGTTGATAAGTGATGGCACTTTGTCACTTAGGAAGATCCTTGGGTCTAAGAATATAGCAGACATGTTGACCAAGGGAGTTACTACAGAGAAGTTGAAGCTATGCATAGCTTCAACAGGCCTTCATGATTGATTGTTGAGAAGGCACCGCACTATTGCATAGCTTCAACAGGCCTTCATGATTGATTGTTGAGAAGGCACCGCACTATTCTGGAGGAGTTGCAGTTTTGGGTTTGCTAGAGTTGCATTGGAGTGCAGTTGATGTGATCAGTCTCCAAGTGGGAGATTGTTGAGTTGTGAGTCTTATTTGGGCTTCGCTGTTGAATGGGTTTTTTTTGGCCCAAGTTGGGTGATGGGCTTTTGGCCCAAGTTGGGTGATGAGCTTTTGGCCCAAGTTGGGTGTTTGGTTATAAATACCCTGTAATTGTAAACCCTAATTATGAGAGTGAAATTCCTTGTGTTGGTGCGGCCGTGGATTAGGTCAAATTGACTGAACCACGTTAAATCTCTGTGTTCATCGTTTCGCTTTATTGTCTTACAATTACATGTGTGCGTTTGAGATCTCGATCAATATACCCCAACAGATCTAATATGCCTAGTTTGTAGTCTGTAGTGTCTTCTGAAGAGGAGGAGTATGTCTTTTTTGCAAGTGGCCTTGGTTGCACAGAAATAATCTGAACATCAAAATAAAATGCTTTCTTCACTGCCTTGACTATAGATGGTGGAGTTATCTGGGTTTCCGATGCACTCCTGCTTGGCATTCCTTGTATAACTCGTATGGACGGTGGATTTGCTTGTGTTTGCACCTTTCCAAGTAAGGAGGATGGTGTAAACAACAGATTAGATAGATTATATAGGGCCAGATGAGTTGGAGTTGATTATTCTACCTCGTCTCTATCCTTTGTCTCGGTTGCAATATGAGGTAGTCCTTGATCTTAGCCTGCTATGGTTGTGGCTATTATCAGAACTTCAACTGTAGGCAGTTCCTCTTCTTGTTCTTCCTTTGCTTCTATCTCAGGAAGTTCCTCTGTATTTTGTTCAGCTACAGAAGACTTTGATGTAGACGATTCATCTGAATGTTCTTCTACTGCATGTTGTTCTACCTCAGTGGGTTCGGTTGCTTGAACCTCAGCTGGTTGGTCTTCAGTTGCAAAAGCGATCACCATTTATATCTCTGCTACCGATTCTTCTATTTCATATCCTTCTACTTGAGAATTAGTGAGAGCTTCTTCTTCTTCTTCTGTAGGTTGCTCTTCTCCTGGTTCCTCAGTTGCTTGGTCTACTACAGGAGACTCTTCTGCAGTGGTCTCAGCTATAGTAGCTTGTTCCTAAACAGCTTCCTTTGCAACTTGATCAATGATATCATCATCATCGTCATGTGCATTAGGTCGTGGTTGATCACTACCATCATTGTCATCATCACCCCATGGTTGATGTTCTCCCAAGTCGGGTCTTGAGAGATAATCATATATTTCTTTGACTAGAGTAAGTACATGTTTTGTTAAGAGCTTCTTAAGCTCAGCTTCAACTGTAGGAGTGTTCAAAAACTCAATTGGCCTGAGTATTGCATGTCTGAGCCTGGTTTTCTTCAAGGTAGAGTCCTTGAATTCCAATGTGCCATTGAGAAGGATGTGTGCCTCCTTTGGTCTTGTGGATCTACTAGCTATTTTCTTTTGTAGTTGAGCTAGTTGTATGGCTTCTGCTTTTGTCATCCTGTCGTATCCTCCAACCAAGGTATGAGATACGTCTGGATTGACTCTGTAGAGAGTTTTAGGTCCTGAAGGAACTAATACTGGTCTGGAGGATCTTGTTTACCTTCCAGTCCTTGTTGGCCTCTTGATTGGAAGTTTGTGTTGAGCCACAAAATCCTGAATCATGCCTTCCCTTTCCTCTTTTTGCTGCTGCTCAGCTTGCTTTTTCGTGCTGAGTAGTGAAGAGGTTTCTCTTGCTGTTTTGGTCCTGAGTAGTTGAGCTGTTTTTTCTATAGTTCGTATTGTCTGTAGGACTGTGTTTATGACCTTTTCTAGAGAAGGTCTGACCTCTGTTATTGTTGTGGTTGACCATACCTCTGTTGTAGTTGATGGACGATCTTCTGCAACTGTGGAGAGATCCATCCCATTTCTAGAGAATGGTATAATTGTTGTAGTGGTTGCCTCCTCTGCAGATGACCTAATGGTGACCAGTATAGTCAAGCCAAGAGATGAGTATCACTATCTTCTTTTTTGAGCTTACAAGAAACTTCCTTTTTATAAGTTGTCTAACTTGTACATAAGATAAAGAACCTAAATACTTTGCATAGATCCAAACTCTGGACTCTGCTGCAAGATTTATTCTTCTACAGACTAATGACACCCTCTTCACTGTATGTTCACGATTTAGCTTTCTTGAGTAATCTTTGAATTTCTGATCGCTTTGCACTCTATGCCTTTCAATCCTTATTCAATAGCATTACTCAATAAGCCTCAACGCTTCCCTTTTAAAGGCTCAAGGAACAAACCTAATAGACAACACACTGTTTCTGAAATGACACTTTGCCACTCATGCCCTCCACTATCTCGTTTCGAATGAATGACTCCAGACCTTTGACCCAACCACTAGCAATCATCCTCTGCTGCACCCAGTCTGCTGCACTTTAGTGTGCATACTATACTGTGAGATCTCGTCTGCATCCGTCCCAGTTGCAACCTCATCTCTACCCAGATCTGATGTACATTGATGCATTCTATGTTGGTCCTCGTCTGCAAGCTCAGTCCTTTGATCCTGGAGCCTTTGACTTTCTTTTGTTGCTCATCAATGCAATAGTTGTTCATCCAAAGTCCTCTGTAGTAGTCTGCATATGGTGGCTTGCACGATGCCCATATATCAATAGTCGTCTGCTTACTGGCATCTAACCTAGACTGCAACTACCTACTTGACTTCTGACCTAAACACACTACCTACATTATGACTAATACATCTCAGTTTTGTTACATCAATTTCTATATACTAATGGAGGGATTACGCATTCCTGTCAATCTCTCACTAAATTGAGGCCAACAAAAACTCATATGTAAAACAACAAGTACTCAACTTTCTACCTTATTTAGTTACATAAGTTGAAACTTAATTCAACTTCATTACATTATTTTATTTAAAACAACATAACTAAGACAAAGAGAAATAGCATTGGAAATGTTCTATCCTCTTTCTTGTTTAGAGAAAAGTTTCCTCTTGCTACAGATTACCTCTCCCCCTGAGTCTTCTGCTCATCTGTAGTCCTACTTGGCTCATCTATAGGCTGCTTCTCCCCCTGAGTGGCAGCTGACTTTCTTGGAGTCTTCTGCTGCTCTACTGCAGGTTGCTTCTTCCCCTTTTTGTAAGCATTGAGGGTGGAGGTGAGAGTTTCCAGAGCAGTTCGCACAGCTTTAATTTCTTAGAAGATATTCTTCTGAATGACTTGGAGTTTGGTTTCAAGTAGTTCGGACTACTTAAGATGTTGCTCATTAAGCTGTTGCTGAGTAGTCTACAGGGCTTGGTTGAGCTTTAGGAGTTCAGTAGTGTGTTGTCCTTTGAATTTGTTGAAGTTGGAAGTGCTTATCTGTTGATGTTGAAGATTCATTGAATTGGCTTGTTTCATCTGATCAATGACATCTGCTGCTAAGTTGCTCAGGATGCTTTGAAAATCTTCAAAGGTTTTCTTTCTGATTTCTATTTCTTTCTTTATGTCTTCAGCAATCGGCTGCAAGATCTCAAGCAGCTCGTGAAATGCATCCCTCGTCTATCACAGCCTGTATTGGGTGGTGTTCTCTGTAGATGATGATGGAATTATTTCTCCTTGTTGATGTGGTTGAACAGAAATGACATGAATACCATCTTCATCAAACTTTATTGTTAGGTGCTTGACTGATGAAGAAGGTGTTGTTTGAGTTTCTGATGTGCTATGGCTAAACAATCCTTGTGCAAGTACTGCAAAGGGTGGATCGGCTCTTGTTTGCACTCTTCCAAATGAAGAGGGTGGTGTAAACAAGATGTTCTCTAGGGCTTGTATAGCTAGTCGAGAGGGAATTGCTTGTTTGGCCTCAGCTCTAGCTTGTTGGAAGTCGTCTGCATCTTTTGTCTCAGCTGCAGTGTAGGTTACCTCTTCTGTACTTGGAGTGATTGCTTTGGATATAACTGCTAAGAGATCCTCAGCTACAGGCAATTCCTCTGCTTCCTCAACATCAGGGAGCTCTTCTGTGGTTTGTTGAGTTGGTTGATCTTCAGCCTTTTCTTCGTGTATCTCTTCTGCTGTAAGAGCTATGATTACTGGGGTCTTTATGACAGATTCCTCGTCTGAGGACTCAGCTTGCGTTTCTACAGTAGTTGCTTCTCCTACAGATTCCTTATCTGTTGGTCTTTCTACAGAAGACTAGGCTTCATGCTCTTCTGCAACCTTTGCAAGAGGAATTTCTGGGTCAGCTGCAGATGACGCTGCTTCAGATGGTTGGTCTGCATGTTCCTTCGCTGCAGATTCTTCTTGTTATGCTACGGTCTCGACTACTGTCATCTGCACTTGCACTCCTTCTGCAATTTGATCAATGATTACATCATCATCATCCTGCTGAGCATCAGGATGGTTTTGAGTATCAAATCATCTCCTCATGGTTGGTGTTCTCCCAAGTCAGGTCTTGAGAGATATTCGTATGTTTCCTCAGTTACAGCTTTGACATGTTTAATTAAGACCTTCTTTAGCTCAGCTTCGACTACATGTTAGTTAACAAACTCAATGGGTCTGAGGATAGCATGTCTAAGTCTAGTTCCATGGGTGGAATCCTTGAATTCAAGAGCTACATTGATCAAAAATTAGGGTTCCATTGGTCTTATTGACCGTCTGTAGTACCGTGTCAATGATCTTTTCTGGAGAAGGCCTTTTTTGAGTTGTTGTTGTTGTTGTTGTCTGTGCTGCTATTGCAGTTGTTGGTTGGTCTGCTGTAATCCTTGAGGTATCCATTCCACTGCTTGTGAATGGAGCAATTGCAGTTGTTGTTGGCTCTGCTATAATAGGTCTGATTGTGAGGGAGGGTGTAATAGGGATAACTTGAGCAGGTTCAGTTTGCAAGGATGATAGATTGGCCTCTATTGCCCTTATTTCATCATGGGTGTAGCCTTCTCCAACAAGCTTCTATCTGAACTCACCTCGAGGTCCTTCCCTAATCTCTTGAAAGCTAACTTGAGCTTCCAAGATCAGGTTCTTCAAGTTTTCATCTGCTCTGGCCATCAAAAACGGAATTGTCATATTTGCATCATGGAGTGCAGTAATTTCTGATACCTTTGGTGGGATTTTTTAGGATAGTTTGCCTAGTCTACACTTTTGTAGACTGGTCAATAGCTTGCCCAGTCTATACTTTTGTAGACTCGTTAATAGCTTGCCCAGTCTGCACTATTGTAGACTGTGTTTCCTTCTCCATGGCGAGTGGCACTGCAGCAGGTTGATCTGAAATGGTTTCCTCTTCGGAGGTCTGCACAAGAAGTTTTCTCCTTTTCACTCTTGGGTGCTTCATTTTTTGTTGAGCTTTGCGGACTGGTATCTTCTTGATCTGCTTCTTTGCTGATCTTTTCTATACTGTAGTGGTGGTCTGCACTGGTGCAGTGGTCTGCGCTGCTTTTTGTCTTGTCTGCACTTCTGCAGACTTTGATGGAAGGTTCGTAAATTTGACAATGGTCTACAGTGTTGTAGTCTTTGTAAGTCCTGCAGGCAGCTTGTCTATCTTCTTGACGTCAATCTGTTTGGCCACCGTCCATGGCCTCCCTTCTTTGTCCGATAGCTTTAATTTTTTGTTTGAGGAAGATGCTAATTATCCTTCCAAATAGTGGTTGCTTTGACTCTATGGCCTTGGCAAGCTGATACATGAGTAACTTTGCCCAGTTGACTCCATGTTTCATGAGTATTGCACACATGAGTTCTTGCTGATCAGTGGTGATATGATCTTTACTAAATTCTCTGGAGAGAATGACCTTCTTGACGATATCGAAAAGCATCTTGTGTTCTTTGGATAAGAACTTCTTCATGGTCCTTATCCCCTCATTCCATTTTTCTTATGGTAGCATGGAACGTATTCCAGTTGTTATTATTTCAGGTGAAATGAGCCTTGACCCTTCATTGTTCAGGTCAAAGAATTGTGCAAAATCATCTGCGTTTATAGTAATTCCAACTCTTTTTACAGGAGAGGTGTATGTATAATTAGTTGTCGGTCGTCTGCAACTCTTCCCTTTTTGATGAATTCCAGAACTTCATCGTCATAGATCTTGCTTGTTCGTTCGCAGAAGTATTTGAGTTTGGCTTCTTGGATCAGATCAGCCATTTCTTTTACATCATCGGATTCATCTCGTGTAGTATTGAATCGAAAACTACACCGGTTTATAGTTCGATCTTCTTGGTTGGGCTCTTCTTGCATGAGCTCGATGGAGTGTTGGCCATGTTTGAAAAGTTTTGCAAGAATTGTTGTGCTTAGAAATCAAATTCGAAAGATTTTAAGAAAGTTAGGGTTTTTTGATTTCGTGCAGTAGAGTATTCGTAAGATTAGGGAGAGAATTAGAGCACTTTTAGAGAGAGAGAGATAGATAGAGAGAGCATATTAGAGAGTAAAGTGATTTTCTAATTGAAAATTTTCAGTTTTTATACTCATTTGGGAATTATGACCGTTGACAGTGCTTTCTAGCCGTTACACAGTGCTAGTTATTAACCGTTGCGTTATTTTAGGAAACAGTTTTGTAACCTTTAAAATTCTTTTCCTAAAATAGATATAGTAGAGCAATATTGATTCTAGTCTGCATTCTCCTTATTTATGAAGCAGTTGAGTAATAATGCTAGTCTGTATGTTTCATAAATAATGCTACTCTGCATTCTATACTTGAAGTAAAGCATTTTCGCCAGTCTCATTGTTTTAAATCAAGTATACCCAATTCTCCACGAAATTGAATAAACTTGCTTTCTTCAAGAGGTTTTGTAAAAATGTCTGCAACTTGTTTTTTTGTTGGAATGCATTCCAATTTCATATGACCTTTCTGCACATGATCTCTGATAAAGTGATATCTAACATCAATGTGTTTGGTTCTTGAATGAAAAACTGGATTTTCTGAAATAGCCATTACAGACGTGTTGTCACAAAATATAGAGTTTTTGGAGCATACCATACCATAGTCTGCAAGCTGTGATCTCATTCACAATATTTGCGCAGCACAGCCTCCAACAACAATGTATTCCGCTTCTACAGTAGAGATAGACACAGTAGTCTGCTTTTTGCTGAACCATGAATAAGCCTTGCTCCAATGAATTGACATGATCCACTTGTACTCTTTCTGTCAATTGCACATCCTACAAAATTTGCATCTGAAAAACCTATTAGTGTAAAATTGGATTCCCTAGGATACCATACACCAAGGTTTAGAGTACCTCTGAGATATCTCAGGATTCTCTTTACTACAGTGTAATGGAATTCCTTGGGATCAGATTGAAACCTTGCACAGACACAGACTGCATATTGAATGTCTAGTCTTCTTGCAGTGAGGTATAACAGTGACCCTATTATTCCTCTATACATTGTTTGATTTATCTTCTTTCCATGTTCATCTTTGTCTATTTTAATTGATGTGCTCATGGGGGTTTTCATATGACTAGTACTTTCTAAGCCATACTTTTTAATTTTGTTCTTTAAGTACTTAGATTGACTTAAAAAGATTCCACTTTTTAATTGTTGTACTTGAAGTCCTATGAAATATTTTAATTCCCCCATTAAACTCATTTGAAATTTGGATTTTATTAGTTCTGTAAATCATTCACAAAGCTTATTATTAGTGCAACCAAATATAATATCATCAACATAGATTTGTACTAATAATATATATTCCTTATGCTTCTTGAGGAATAGAGGGTATCTACCTTACCTCTTTCAAATTTGTCTTTTACATAGAAATATTGAGAGGGTGTCACACCATGCCCTTGGTGCTTGTTTTACTCCATATAATGCCTTGTCTAACCTATACACATGTTCTAGATATTCATAGCCTTCAAAGCCAAGAGGTTGTTCAATATAAACTTCCTCTTATAGCTTTCCATTTAGAAATGCACTTTTTACATCCATTTGATAGACTCTAAATCCTTGATCTACAACATAGGCAAGGAACATTCTTATGGCTTTTAATTTTGCTACATAGGCAAAGGTTTCATCAAAGTCTATTCCATCTTCTAGTGAGTATCCCTTAGCAACTAATCTAGCTTTGTTTCTGATGACTATTTAATTTTCATGAGATTGTTTCTAAATACCCATTTGCAGCCTACAACTCGATAGTTCTTGGGTCTCGGTGTTAGATACCTTTCCTCATTTCTTTCGAACTCATTTAGTTCTTCTTGCATAGCATCTACCCAGCTTGGATCATTTAGGTCTTCACTTATTATCTTAGGTTCCATTTCTGATACAAAGCATGCAGACAGGCATTCTCCATTTGTTGCCCTTCTAATCTGGACAGGTGCATTTTTATCTCCAATGATATCATCCTGTTTATGTGCCTTGATCCATCTTCTTTTATCTTGTTCATTAGTTTCCAATTGTTGTTGAGTTTGTTCTTCAGTCTCTGCTACATTGTCATTGGGTGCAGACGACTCAGCCTTGTCTACAGTTTCAATGACCTCTTCCGCAGCTTGTTCATTACATGCATAATCCTCATCAAATACATTTGCATCTCTTATGAATATTTCTGATTCATCAAATGCTACGTGAACTGACTCCTCAACAGTTTGTGCTCTTTTATTATATACTCTAAAGGCTTTTCTGTTTATAGAATACCTTAAGAAGGTTTCCTCTTTTGTCTTAGGATCAAATTTCTGTAGATAGCTTTTATCATTGTTGTGTATATAACATGTGCATCCAAAAGCATGAAAGTATTTGACACTTGGTGTCTTTCCTTTCCATAATTCATATGGAGTCTTTTTATATAGTTTGTAAATTGTGCATCTATTCTGAGTATAGCAAGCTGTATTAACTGCTTCTACCCAAAAGCTTTTGGATAGATTTACATGAGAGAGCATTGTCCTAGGTGCTAAGAAATTATGTTTAAGTCCATGATCATTGCAGTGGACGTCTACTCCTGTTTGATCAAATTCAGTGCCATGACCACTTTTAATTGTGATTACTTCTATGCCTTTTTCATTTTGAATTTGTCTAAGAAACCTTGTCAACACGCTACAAGTTTCACTCTTTTTATGTAAAAACATTACCCAAGTATATCTGGAATAATCATCTACTATAACTAAAGTTTACTTTTATCTGTTTAAGCTTTCTACCTCAACTGGACCAAAGAGATCCATATGTAATAATTCCAGAATTCTAGTTGATTCTGAAGAGTTTAAGGGTTTAAAGCTTGCTCTAGTCTGATTTCCTTCCTCACATGGTGTAACGCCCCGGGATTTCCTGTCCAATACCTGCTAAACACATGGCGTTACCGTCGCTCCAAAGTTTCCTTCGAAGTAAGGCGATAGGAATACAAGGGGTTTAAGTATCAGAAATATAGGATCTAGAAATAAATATCAAACTTACATCGTTTCGGATCTAGAAATAAATATCCAACTTACATGATCTTCTATTACATGAAAGTCAATGTCTAGAGAGAAATGATAATATTACAACGAGTCGAACTCATTCATCCTTGCTAAGTAACCGACCCTTTCCTCGAATCTTTTATTAACTGAAACGAACATGTAACCGTGAGCTTGAAAGCCCAGTAACACAGGATACACATCCATCTCAGGGGTCTGGCATGCTTATTATATCATGTATTTCCCATGCGCAAACAGAATGCAATGCAAGCAACACCGAGCAATCA
>LIEC01006905.1:10452-42413 GCA_001925005.1 Drosera capensis
ATTGACAACATGCTGCATATGAAATCATGCTTCCAACGATTTCTCATCGTGTGTTAGTACATTTAATCTGAATTCCTTCCATTCTAATGTTGTCGAAATCAATTATGATGTTGAACCGTACTCGCCGTCCGAAAAATGAGTGCTTATCACTTAACCGAAATACCGAATCATGGTTATTGATTATATTTATGATCATGATTACATCCATATCATTTTATCCCAGTGGAAGCCCAGTTACTAATCTCACAATTATTGAATGTGCTGGATTAGACAAGAACTGATATATATGGCCAGTAATATGATAATTATGTGCATACGAACCTTGTGTTTCATAAGACATCAGCCCAATACGGCCCAAGTTTTCTTAGCGGGCCAGTGAAGGGTCACGAGCGTAACATTTGGGCTTTCACGCCAGGATGAGGCTCACAGATACACTTCTTCACAAAACAAAGAAAACTTGGCCAGTATATAATCAAAAACAAAGACGAAGAAGTACCAGTGACAATCGTTTCAACAATCATTTCTCAGAACTCATTAACGCATTGCGGTTGATTTCTGAAACTGGAATTAGAGGAACGGCTATGCACATAATTTCCATAGTTAACCCTAAAAAAATCAGGCTCCTTTGAACTAAAGATTAGATTTATGTCGCGATAGAGCTCATTTGCTAGCCGGTCGAAGGAGCCTGAGCTTGTAGGCGTCCCTTCGGTGTGATTGAGGGTGTGGTTGAAGGGGTTACCCGAATGCAACGAGGACACATTGTCAGCGACGAGGATGCGAAAGGGTGGTCGAAGATGCCTGGTGAGAGCATGGTGGGTGGCTGGTCAACCTTCATTGCCATGAGCTGTTCCAGTTCCCTCAGCAGCCGTATGTTTTGTTCCCTCAGTGAACCAAACCATCGCTTCAGGTACTCACGTTCAATCTCCGTCTGCCTCAGCTTGCTCCTATACATAATTCATCAAAGCAGCTCTCGTATCAGTTGAAATCTTTTCATATTCACTCGATCAGACATCATACATGGAGACCTAATATTGCCTCAAACTAACGTACTCAACATTGCAGCCTACCTCGCCCTGCGATTCTGGAACCAGACCTCGACTTGCCTGGGTCTCAAGTTCAGCTGCAGCGCCAGGGCCGCCTTCTGCTTCTGCTGCCCAAATAGCAACAATATTGAACCAGAAACATAGAAGACTTGCTTAATGGAAAACTGAAACTGATATATGATGGAGAAGAGGCTAACTGGGTTCAAGGTGTGGTTGAGTCTGAAGCACTCCTCCAGATGACAAGACTGCTCCTTCGAAAGCCTAAGCTTTTTCGCCGAAGCCCCTCTACTAACTTTCCACTCTTCTGATCCTATGCAACTCCCATTAGAAGCATGCCCATCATAACCAGTAATAATATTATTCACGTTCTCGTCTTGATCTTCAATATCGTTGCACTTCATCATCCTCGCCATAGTCATCCTCCGTTCTTCCTCGCCCTCCTCAGGCACTTGGTTGATGTCCAAATTTCTCATCCCACCTTTGCAAAATAAGCACACTAACTTTCAGTAAACATTCCATATGATATACTAGCTATAGTTATATCAGAAATGAATGTGGTCGCAGAAAAGAAATGAATGGGGTATATGGTGACTTACCAAGAGCATAAACAGAAGAGGATGAAGATGAAGGGAGATCAGATTGGAGGTCCATAGAGATGGTCAATTCCAAGCATGAAGCCACTTGCAGGCAACACACATCCATGGAGGAACTTTATTACTTGGTGAAAAGGGAGAAAAAGTGGCCGCAGACAGACAAAGATCACAAGGAAGCCAAAAGCACAATCTTAGTGTTTTATGACACGGCTAAGGGGGACAAGGGAGCAACAACAGCAAAAATCAGAATAATTACATATCAGTCTACGGTCTGCAGCAGGTAGAAAAATTTAGATTTCAGAATTTCAGGTTTTCAACTAAATGGGGACAAGCAATCAAATATTTGGAAGATGACACAAGCAAACCATTAGAGAGAGAAAAAATAACTAAATTATATCACTAAATCTTTTATGAGTTGATATGAACGAGGACATGATATAAACAATTAACCTTTCAAAATATGATATACACAGTCTTCCTGTACAAGACAGTTCATTAGAAAAGGTTGTCTGACCAATGATACACGCTCACCCCTCAATACAAAGAAAGAGTAAAAAGATATTCAAAAGGCTCAAAGTCATGGACTTCTGAGTAGGGGCAGAGCAAGGAAGAATTGAAGTAAGAAGAACAAGAATGGAAATTTGACTGGGAGTCAAAAAGATGAATGATTCAGCCTGAGCTAGAATTACCATGGGCATCGATTAAGATTTAAGGGACATACCAAGTTTCTCCTATGGCCTAGGCTTGTCCCTCAGAGCCTGCAAGTTACATTCCTAGCTTAGGCTTTTAGCTAGGAGAGGATAAACATATTTATGCAGGAGAGGATATATGTCAAGGCCTTCTCCTTGGCTACAGTATCTTTGCCGGCACAGTTCAAACTCATTAACCAAGTTCCAATGTTTTAATCAACCATTATGAAAGGCTCTTAAAACTCATGAGGAGCACGGTCTCGTACTGTCTTGCTTATACTACATTCTATTTCTATATCAAGACTATCAAACGTGTAAAGCGAAAGCGGGAACACGACTCCAAACAAAGCAAAGAGTATGACTAGGAATTAGTCGACATACCAAAAACAACATGGCAGGTTGCTGAAACTGACGATGAACCCTTGAAATGTTGATCCAAGCAAATATAGGATTGCCTTCATAACCTTGACCTTTTAGAGCAAACTTGGATCATCCTGCAAAGGCTTATATTTCATACAAATCAATGTTATAAAGCAGTGAATAAGCATATCAAATCTAGGTGGTCATCTTATCCAGCATTGTTCGGAGCAGCGAGCCATCATGTTTAGATAAAGGATAAAAGAGAAAACTTGTGCAGAATTCATGAAGATTTTCACTGTAGCATCCAAAAGAACAGTAGGAAAATCGTTACAGCCAGCAAAAATTATGTGAGTCTACATCAGATTACAGTAGGCAAACACTATGTGAATCAACATCGTATCAAATTAGAGATCTTCAACTCGAATAAAAACCAACCATGCTGAGATTTCAGGCAAACACTACGTGAATCAACATCGTATCAAATTAGAGATTTCCAACTGGAATAAAAACCAACCACATGCTGAAGTTTCAGCTGGTTGCTTATGATCTTATCTAGGACGCAGTCGCCGCATCATTTGACATCTTCCCGGCAGAACTCTTTCACACTTGGGTGGTTTTGGCTTCTGATGCCTCCCTCGAGTTTGACGCGGTTCTTCCTTTTTATCTGCCGTTTCCTTTCCCTTAAAATGCCCATGGGTTTCGCTCTCTTTCACCTGCCTTTTTGACGGCAACATTCCCTCAACACCACAGACTGGGGCAGCTTCTGGATTCTCATGTCCATCCACTTGATGCTGCGGCGGCAGACCCACTAAAAGATGACAATCCAGATTTTGAGAGATCCTTTCTGCAACAACAGACTTGGTTTTGGCTTTGAAGGGCTTCCCCAAGCCTTCATGCTCTGGCACCTTATGATGTTGATTGCGAAGTTTGCGAGGCCTTCCTCGCTTTCGCTCTGGTTTCTCTTGTGGAGACAGATGCACTTGTCTACTTGATGGCAGATCTGCAGCTGTGGTTGGCTCTACATATTCAGAACTTGCCGTGATTGGAACTTCTTCTTGCTGCTCCTCCAGCAGCAGATGCTGTGCCGTCCTGTGCAAGGACTCTGTTGCATTAGCTTCGCCAGAACGTTCTAATTCAGAAGGCGACCCTTCCTCATATCTACTCTGTTGCTTCAGTTCCTGCTAAGGAAGAATATACAGAGTGAACAAAGCAGCAATTGAGACAAACCACAGATTATCATGATATATCAGCATCACGTTCTTATTAACAAACTCATTCTGTTTAGTAACTCACTTTAATTCTTCGTTTTATTTAGTTTGCTCCTGAAATCCATATTCTGCCACACATTGGACTAATAAAATTTTGCATTATTTGTAAGGTAGATTAATGACCTGAATATCTACCTCGCTCTTCGGATGCAAAATTTTCTCCATGGAAGCATCTTCTGCTAGTTCGGAGTCACAAGGGTTTGCTTGACCTTTAGGATTTTCCTTCACATGCAGATCCTGCAAAGATATGGATATTTGTCCAGGATCAAGAGCAGGGCTCTGATGTACTTGGCCCTGATATGATTGTAACTTTTCTCCCCATGGTTCATGTTGTATATTTTTCTGTTGAGTATCGACATTGTCTGATGGAGAAACCAGCTCCATAGGACCAGCCATTTTCGAAATGACAACAGGAGGGGTTTGGATTTCTTCAGCCAGAGCTTTAGTTTCGTTTTGCAGCTCATGTGGCTTCTGTGAGAATAAGGAGCAGGGAGCAAGTGATATGGCTGAATCAGCAGGATCACCTGGGCTGGCTTTTCTCTTTCTTTTTCTCTTTCTTGTTTGCTTCGCTTGCTGCTCATTACATTGCTCATCTGATAGAAACGTTTTATCCGGAGGAGCAGCAACTCCTAACTCTCGGCCTGAGGAAGTCGCTATAACTTGCATTTCTACTTGCTCAGATGACAACTTCTGGGATGGAACAGATTCTGAGGCAAGATGATGCTGACACAAATTCCCTGAGTTCGAATCCTCAAGTACCTTGCGTTGCTCACCCACACTAGGTTTACTGTTTGACCCTTGGAAGAATCTCAATACCTTGGAATCCCTGTCAACCTCAAGGCGCCAGGCATGCTTCCTTTTTCGAGATCCCTCAGCTTGATGAAGTTGTTCAACAGATAACTTCTCCCGGGATAAAGAATCGGGCGTTTTCTGGTTCTGCAGAAAGTTTAGCATTAATAACATCGGCAATAAAGTTCAGACTTAGTATATGAAGCAATGTTTTAAAGAAGGTGCAAACCACTTTTTACACAACCAATTTAAGCCTTTTGTCCTATGAAAGAGCCCCCGCATTGAAAACCATTTTATCATTTGGAGTTCTATTTTAGTAAGCCATTTCGATCTTCAGACAGCACAAGCTAATGTGTGAAACTGTTACAACAATCAAAGCACTTTTTACAAGTTTGATCCAAGGCCTTCAGCTAAAAGCTAAATGAAGGGTACTACCAACAACCTAACATACAGAGCCAACCAACTATATTAATTTTAGTTTTGCATCCATACGCATACCTCAATATCTACACCGTGTAAAGTCGAAACTCCCTGTTTCTTCCCGTGCTGAAGCAGCTTTCTGCCCGTTGCAGAATCATGAGAATCTGTTGTCAACAATATTACAGAACTTTTATGTGTTTTCTTCCGATGAGACATCTTGGCAGTACGTTGCGCTTGCTTAGGAACTTCAGCTGCCATACCACAAACAATATAACGATTCACTATAGGGTTTATTTTCTTTATGTTCTTTTTAACTTTATCATCAGGAATTGCACCATCATAGGGTGCAATAGCCAAGCAAACCGTAGGGTGATCAGTATCCATATCCATTTGCAGCGTTTTAGTTTGCATTTCCTCAGAAGGTTCTTCTATAGCCAAGGGATCTGACATTGGTAACTGCTCTTCAATAGTTTCATCTACAACAACCAGAGGAACAACTTCTTCAGAGGGGTTTATTTCCTTTATATTCCTCATGACTACAGCCTCGGGGATTGCACCCTCATAAGGCATCACAGCGAAGAGAACTGGAGCACCATCATGATCCAATTGCGGCATTTCAGTACTCACTTCCGCAGGAGGCTCTTCTGTTGCTAGCTGATCTAACATTGGAAGCTGCTCTTCAACCAATTTATCCACTACAAGTGGAAGAATTTCTTCTGCACTCTCCAAACTTGGCTGGTTCACCGGCAGGCTTGAACCTAGGGTTAAAATAGGTTGGCACTGCTCGGACAAATTGCACACCTCGGCCAAAGTATCATGGCATTGTTCTTCAGGCAAGACGATATCATGACATTTTTCCAGCAAGTCAATATCATGGAATTGTTCTGACTCCGTAGCTACAACAGTTGCACCTTCCTGTCCAACTACACCTGCACCCATTTCCAAATCTAGAGCTTCACACCCTTCAATCCCATTTTTCGCATTAACAGGCGTCGCTTCTGCTCGCTTCACATCATCTTCTTTTTCCTCACGAAGAACCAAACTACCCTTTACGCCACCATCCTCCTCAATCGAACACGATCCCTCAATCACATTCCCTTCACCCGTCCCGCGACCATCCGAATTCCCCTTCCCATTGTTATTCCACGCCTCCCTCTTTCGCTTCCTCCCACCCTTCCCCTTACCCCTCCTCTTCTGAACCAACCCCGGGATCGAATACCCTTTCCCCGAACAAACCACAATCTCACCTGCATCACACAACTGACCCAAATGGTGCCCCAAATACCTCTCATGAGCCCAAGGAAGATCCTTAAACTTCCTCTTTATGTACTCCGAAATCGCCTCCTGACTCGAACCCTCCTCCTCGTTCAACTCCGTGATCGCAGTATATATCATCTGCCCATCACCAAAAAAACCCAAAACCCAAAATTACAACAATAACAACAATCTAGGTAATCCCGTCAAAATCCGGGGAGGACAAAATGCAACTAGTCTTAAAACCCTAAAATTGAAAACCCTAAAATCAAAACCCCAAAACACAATCACAAACACCAAATTGGGTTGATTGGGAATCTTACGAATGAGTAGGCAGGGTGAGTGGGAGTGCGGATCACAGGGACGATGTTGTCGATGCGGCGCTCGATGAGGGAGATTTGGTGGGCTGATAAGGATTCGGCTGCAAGGCGGCTGACGACGGCGTCTCTGAGTTTGTCTAGGATGAGACAGCAAGTTCTTGCGGCGGCACCGGCGCCGGTGTTCGCCATTGTTGAGCTCTCGCCGGCGTTGCGTGACTGTTAACGGCCTAAGGATCTCTTGGGGAGACAAACACTGCGGGCCCAGGATCTCTTCGGCCGAAAGGCAAAGCCCGTATACAATAACAATAACGGAGATGAGATGAGAGGGTGAGAGATGGACGACAGATGAGAAAGGCCCCTAAGTTGCAAGGATGGCCCAACAAAAAAAAAAATAACAACATAATAATTTTCATCATAAATACGATTTAAAATTAGATAACATATGCATAATTTTTTTCCTTTTTGAAACTAACATAAAGACCAAGTCCGTGGCAAGAAAAGGACCTGCCAATAAATAAGTCAGGGAAGGAGGTGAAGGGTCATCCATATGCCGGACATATATGTTGGAGGATCCATGAGGCTTGCTTGTCACCCTCTTCTCCCTCGTCGCATCGAAAGGCCCGATGTTAAATATGGCAACAGTCTTTTGAGAACTTTATAGCAGTATTTATGGACTTGCAGCACCAGCATTTGTGAACTTACGGCAGCAACATTTGAGGATTTTGGAGCGGCAGCAATTGAAGATTTCGGTGATAAAATATGTCCGTATATAGATTTTATGTGTATAAATAGAAGGGTTGTTTTATCATAGAAATCATTCAATTTGTACACTTTAATTAGATAAATATACTCCTCAAAGTTTTTACACCTGAAGCATTCGAAAGGATCCACTGGGTTATCATTCCTGGCTCATTGCTGACATCAAGAAGAGAACTGAGAATGCTTTAGCCGGTGTCACTGTAAAGATGTTGTGAATCTGAACAATGTTTTAAGTAAAGCCGAACATGACCTTCGTACTATCTATGATGCCAAAGAGTTGATCAGCTCCAAGCCAAAAGGAGGTTCTCATTCATCTTATCTACTACTAATAGTGGAGCATTTGTTTTCGACAGACGGGCATTTCACTCGAGAAAATTTGTTAGGTTCAAAATCTAAATGTGATAATCTGTTTGATGTTATGCAGGGATGAAGCCACAACAGCATTCTACTGCCCCTATTCACCATCTCCAGCATTCTGCTGCACCTAAACGATGTTGTTGCTGCTGCTGAGCTTGAATCTATCTGATCGAGGAGATGTGACACGCATTCTGTTGTATCTCATATTTTCTGCTAGCTTGTATGAACCGTTTAAAGACTGTACTTTATCCTGTTGGTGTAAACCAAAGCTTGGTCAGTGTGTTGTTGTGGTATTTGAAGGAGTGCTTTAACAGCTCGTCGGCCTTTGTTTCCCAAGTTCCCTGCTTTCTTTTTTATTATTTGTTCTCAACTTTCAAACAATCATAGGTTGGAAGTTACGGGAGATTTCCCAAGTTCTTTTATATTTATGATATAACATGAGTTAAATTGCTTTCCAAATGGTATTATTTCCTTGCATCTGTGCACTTGGCGGATCTGGGACTAGCCCATTATTTTCCGGCCTTTGCGGATTTCAGCTTGAAATTCGTTCTTGTTAGACCTGGGCGAGTGATTTTCTAGGAGGCGCAAGCATGCATGGGTCAGCGGCAAAAGTTTGCACCCTCTAGCGCTCCTTTCAACTCTTTATATTGAGTGAGGAGCAATGCGATTGAAGAAAATTTGAAATGGAGCAGTTACTACTGTCAACTCGGCTAGCAATCGGATTGTGATTGCTCTCCGGCAGTAACACCTTATGAGAGTGCAATTCCCGAGCGTGTAACTGTAATCAGAAGTAATATGAAGAGAATAAGTTCTTTATACAAAATGTTCATCTTGTTAATTTATGGGCAAAATAGTTCTTACCCTTTTAAATTTCCTATTACATATTAAAAACCCATATCTTTTTAACAATGCTTTAATAACGTATCTTGAAAAGTTACATTGTTTCTAGAATACAATCACTATAGAGAATAATGTGGCAGTGGTCTTTTTCTCTCTCTTGTAGTCTTGATCCCTTTTGATTGTTTATTTGAATGGTGGCTCAAGACGATTTCGGACTGCAACCAATAGGACGGCATTAGAAAGAGAATACAGTAAGTTTTATCGGGTCATCATAATGACTCTGTTTATCACATTACATGAAGTCTCTTGGTTGTGGTTCTTGCCTTCCGTGATTCGGGTCTTGATTTCTCCACTCCTTATTAACCCCCCCCCCCCCCCCCCCCTTCAACATTCTTATGCAATGATATTTCCTTTGGATAATGTGCAATTATACTTGTAATATGAACTGAAGTAAAGAACCTAATGTCTGTTATTGTGACCAGCTTAGCAAAGAAGTGTTTGTACAGCAATACCTTTTTGACACCGCATGAGATCTTTCATTATGGTATCATACTCATAAACATATCTTGGATTAGTTGGCATAACTCAGATGCCTGGAACTTCATCATGTTAATGCTATGGTAATATTCTGCACCGAGGAACTTAACTGGGTTGTTGAGTTTCTCGTGGTTGATAGTGAAACCTCGAGATACTTGTTATTAAGTTGATCGAGATACTTGTTATCAATCGCGGTCTGCGACGAGCGCTCAACCTGGTGACCATAACAAGCTCAAGGATGAGATAGTTCAACTCAGGGGCACCTTGCAATCTTATGAGGAGAAGTACGAAAAACATCAACAACAAATCGAGACCAATGAGGAGAAATACGAGAGACAACGACAACAGATCCCAGCTTATGAGGAAAAGCACCTGAGTCTACAACAACAAATCACTTTCTTGATGGCACATCTAGGTATGAAGCCTCCTGGTGATCATCCTCGTAATCCTGAACCTCCCCACCTGCCGGAGCAAGTTACGCGATCCTCTCATGTATGCATCACATGGCATTAGACGAGTAGAAGCTTCAATATGTTTTGGCGGGATCTTCTCGATTGTTTGACATACGTTGGATGATGTTTTGATTATAGATGGCATCTCAGTTGATCCTTCTGAGATATTATTAGTACTGTAATAGTAACTGAGTTGCTTAGCTAATGTCAATAGTGAAGTAAGATGCTGTTATTGCTTGCATTATGGTTCAACATTAATTAGTCAATAGTCTCTGGAGCCAAAGTCACGGTTGAGTGTGTAATCTCCCATTACGTATTGAACATTTCGCTCTCCTTCATGAGATAATAATATATCACATAAAACAATTTTTTTTTATTAAATCAGTTTTTTATTTTAATTATTTGTTGAATATAATTAGACAACCACCAGAGTTAGACCATATAAGCTAATATTTTTATTTTTGTCTACCAAGATAATAATTTAGTGTCCAACTAATAAAATATTCCATAAATTTTATTTCTCATATTAATTATAACTAAATATAAATATTTTATTCATAAGTTTTGTCTTGTTGTTGAAAAAATTATTCTTTTTATATTCTTTTTTTTTTTCTTAAGCAAGGCAGAAGATGCCATACCTTCCTTCACATGACAAAACACGTCAAATTAAATTTCAAAAAACAACTCTCCGAAAATGCCAGCCTCATCATCCATCCATCCATATATTCCCATCCTCCACACTCAAATCGCACGTGCCCCCTCTCAGCCCCTCTCCACTCTCCTCGCTCCAAAAAAAAAAAAAAAAAAAAAAAAAAAAAAAAAAAAATATCTCTGCAAAATAAAAATAAAAAATATAATTCAATCAATTGAACAAACAACAAATCATCAATCATCTCATTCGATCATACAATTCAAATCACCACCCTCGGCGTCGTCATCACCGCCGTCGAGATGACGTAACCCTGACGCACTACCACCCTAATGCAGGCGTACAATCGGCTGCCGAGCAGCGGCCACTCGACGCCGTCGCCACCTCAATCCCCGTCCCTCCGGTCCCCACGATACCGGCCCAATTCGGCCCGGCCCAAATCAACCAGGCCCAATTCAGCCCAACCATCAACCGCCGCCGTATCTCTCCGTGGATTGCCGCACCGGCTCGCCTGGCTCCTCCTCTCGCTGCTCCTCCGCCGCCAGGGGATTTTCCTGTTCGCGCCGCTGATTTATATATCAGGGATGTTGGTTTATATGGGGACTGTGAGTGTCGATGAGGGAAGATTGATCGCGCACCGGCCTGCGCCCGGGTCGCTGTATCGGAGTCCTCAGTTGTATGAGAAGTTGCGGCCTGATATGGATAGTGATAATTCCAGCGCCGATGCGGTACGTTTAGGGACCGCATTGGGGCTGCATGTGGTGGATTCTTGTGATTTGTATTTTATGTGTTGATTATTGAGTTAGGTTTGGTTGGGTGTGATTTCGAAATGTTGGCAAGTGGTTAGGGATTCGGGGGTGAGACAGAGTGATTTGGGGTGGAATCTGAATTGTGAAGTTTGGAACGTTGAGTGTGATTACTTAGAATTGAGTGATGGACCACCGGGGTTGAAATGCTGCGAGCTAGGGATTTGGAATTGTTTCGAGTATGCTTAGGGTTGAAATGCTGCAAGCTAGGGACGCTGCTTAGGGTGGAGAAGATTGAGGTAGCAATTGAACGCGGAATCTTAAGGAACCTGTTATTGATCAGATGGCATGAGTGAAGGCTGAAGAGTTTTGATGTGTTAAATGTTTTTTCGGATGAAAAGGAGGACCATGTAGATACCTTTAGGCTTGAGCGTGCAATGTGAATATAGTTATGCATTCTCACAAAATCAGTTAGATACAGGATGGTAGTTTAGTGTTCTGGCGTGAAGTTTTGGGGGTAAACTGCTAAAGGTGCTAGATATCATGGCCTGTTTATGCTATGGTCAGTTGCTTGAAGAATTCGATCAGGAAAGGAGTGGGGTTGGATTGGTTTTGATCCGAAATTACAAATTTGAAGTAAGCTATATGGAGATTGTGTTAAGGGTTTGGAAGAGACTTTCTTCTTCCTACATGTTAAAGTGTGATTAACCGGTTACAAGGTCCTCCTTTTGTTTACCATAAATACTACATATGCCGGTAAAAATGAAAGTTGTTGATTTATAACAAAAGAAGAAGGATAAAATCATACTTCTACATATCTCTTAGACATCCCTATGCCAAAACTTTCAGAATCCGACAATATTTATTACTGTATGCTACCTAGCAACCTTTTTTGTCTTTGATATGCAAAATTTATGATTCTTCATGACTGATATAACATGTTCGGATTTTATGCATTCTTTCTTGTTTCCATATAGTAACTTAGATGCCCTATGTTATCTTTTTAGTTGATTAATTGGATGTAGTGATAATGCTCCTTAGTTCCGCACAAATTGATACATGGTTTAAATATTTGTAGATAACGACCATATGGAAAAACTCGTACAAAGGCGGAGAATGGATGCCTTGTGTGAACAGATCTTTTGGAGGTAAAACTGTTTCTTACTTTCAACTTTCTTTACAGCAATTCTGTTAATAGACTGTTATTCGTTGTTTGGTTTACACATAAGTGTGAGCTATGAATTCTCTCCCATTTTTGAGTTGACTTCAACTTGATGCAACTAATTGTAGTTCCTCGTAGAACTCCATATCCAAGATGCTTTTATAAATAGCACATTGGATCATTAGAATGAGCATTAAAACTGTGTTGTAGATCACTTTGTGATATAAGGGCCTTTTATCACCCAAGCTCTTGTAGAGATACTGCTAGGGAAAAAAGAAGACGAAGAAGAAAAAGACAAGCAATAGAGAAAGAAGAGAAAATGAAGAGAATTATTTTCTGTTAATAGTTGTGTTAGGCAATCACTTCTTTCCTGTAAAGTATAAGACTGCTGGAAGCTTTCATTTGTATATTTAGTTTCCTGAAGTCCCTCATATTTTGCTGCTAAAATTTTCAGGATAGGATACCCTCCAACCTCTATGTTGCTGATGTTCCTCGTTATAGGTTGCTTAAACTTTTGTCTTTGATGCCATAAAATAGCATGACACTGTAGACATTCCAGTTGCACAATGGCAATGAAGTTGGAGGTTAATACGATGTTAATGTGGAAGGATAGGCATCAACCACTGTGGATACATGTGCACATGAAAGTTTTTCTAAATGCTTTTGTATCAGTTGTTGCATGCTCTCCAAATTTGGCATTTCATTTGTTCTTTTTCTCTGATGAAGGCTTGCCTGAATCCAATGGGTACATATATGTTGAAGCAAATGGTGGCTTGAATCAGCAGAGAACATCGGTCTGTACCAGTACCTATTTTATGAAATTTTCAGTATACTAATGACCCGTAACTACTGTTTTTCAATACAATTTCCTTTTGTTTACTGAGATTAATTGCTTTATTAAGCTGTTGTAACTCATTGTCGACAGATATGCAATGCAGTTGCAGTGGCAGGATATCTGAATGCAACATTAGTCATACCGAATTTTCATTATCATAGCATTTGGCGAGATCCTAGGTTTGTCTGCACTCAAAGATTCAATTAAAGCCTAGACATTATTCTGATTTTTTCATGAAATGTATCAGGAGGAAAAGGCCGCTCTCTTGCTATAAGATTTTATCAAGTCTTACCTTCCATGTCAGTCCATCAGTCACTATTTTTGAGTGGTGCTCGGTCGGTGCATGCTTGACTATGAAATGCAAAGATAGACTTGTTCTTGAATATATAATAGCTGTTTCTGGTTTTGAGCTTGTAGATTTCAATGCATGACAATCTAAAGCGATGATGCTTTATGTGTTTGCAGCAAATTTAATGACATATACGATGAGGAATATTTTATAGACACTCTTGGAAGTGATGTGCGGGTTGTGAACGAGGTTCCTGGATACCTGATGGAGCGTTTTGATCAGAATATGAGCTATGTTTACAACTTCAGAATAAAAGCATGGTCATCAATCCAATACTATAAGGACAATGTCCTCCCGAGGCTTCTTGAAGAAAAGTAAGTTTGTATAATTCTCTCGCCTCATCCTACTTACATATATGCTCTACTCCAGGTTCAATCCATTCACATGCATTCTTCCAATGTGATTCTTTAGGTTATATCTTGTGAGTCTCATATGATTGAAGTGCTACTACTCACATGAAGATTTGTGCTTCTTGTGTTTATTTCTGTCTCTAGTTATAATTGTTGCTTACCCCAGCACATGTCCCCGTTCCTTAGCTAATAGGTATATGGGTCTCTTGACACAACTGAGTGAATTGTGCACCTTTTTTTGGTTATACTGTCCCCATCCAGCATTCTAATCTGTTTCTTTTCTTTTCTTTTTATGTATTGTTTGCATATTTTTCTATACGAGTATCAGACACGTCTTTTGCCAAAGTCTCTCACTTTTCTTGTGCAACTCATGTATCTTAATCTTCTTGTCCCCTGCATTTTTTGGCACTTCAATGTCATTCTGTTTTCCAAAAGGCAATCATTTTCATCTAGGTGATTATGGATTGTCTGTAGCGTGCTGCCCAGTGATTCTTTTTATTTTGTTCCCGATCATTTTTAACACTTTTTTAATGCAAATCCAGGGTTATTAGGATTTCTCCTTTTGCAAATAGGCTGTCATTTGATGCTCCTCCCGCTGTTCAGCGGCTTAGGTGCTTGGCCAACTATCTTGCTTTGAGGTTTTCAAATCCAATTTCAACATTGGGTGATGCTTTAGTCAGAAGAATGAAAGAGCGTAGCATTAGCAGTGGAGGAAAATACGTCTCTGTGCATCTTCGATTTGAGGAGGTTGGGAAACTTTCTTCAGAGCATTTTAAATACAACAAATTATCGAATCCCCGGCTGTTGGTAAATGTAGAGTTGTTATATTTTCCTGTCTTTGGTTTCTTTGCAGGATATGGTGGCATTCTCTTGCTGTGTTTTTGATGGTGGAAAGCAAGAAATAGAAGATATGACTGCTGCAAGAGAAAGAGGGTGGAGAGGGAAGTTTACTAAACCAGGTCGTGTTATCCGCCCTGGAGCTATCAGAATCAACGGGAAATGTCCATTGACTCCATTAGAGGTGACCTATATCTTTTATTTTTATTTATTTTTTCTCTCATCTTGTCTTGAACTCGTGTTTGGTGGGTGGCTAAAGCATTGATAATTTGCAATCCTTCTTATTCTAGAGGTGCTTAATCCTTCTTATATGTTGTTTCCAGGTAGGCCTGATGCTCCGTGGAATGGGATTCGATAAAAATACTTCTATCTATTTGGCTTCTGGGAAAATATATGATGCTGAGAGAAATATGGCTCCTTTATTCGAAATGTTTCCTCTTCTACAAACAAAAGAGATGCTGGCATCTGAAGAGGAACTTGCTCCGTTTAAGGTCTGAATGCCTCTCTGGTTACTCCCTTCTCTTGCTTGAAGCGATTTCAAGCATGGCTCTCATGTTACTTGTGTTTCTCCTAGAATTACTCTTCCAGGATGGCAGCCATAGACTACACAGTATGTCTACATAGTGAAGTCTTTGTTACAACTCAAGGTGGGAATTTCCCACATTTCTTGATGGGTCATAGAAGATACCTGTATGGTGGGCATTCAAAGACAATCCGGCCTGACAAGCGGAAGCTAGCTCAGATATTTGATAATCCTAACATTGGGTTTGTGCTTCTAACTATTATCTTTGCAGTTACTGGTTATCGGTGCATTATTTTAAGAATGGATAGATGTGTATCATTTGTTGTGTTCTGTGGTTAAGCTTTGCCAAGTTAATTTGCTTTCAAGACAATGATGGGAGATCATCTTTGGGGGTTTTTTGTTCTTTGATCCTTGTCAGATGGAAGGCCTTCAAACGACAGATGCTGAGTATGCGATCACACAGCGACTCAAAGGGGTTTGAACTAAAAAGACCAAACGACTCCATCTACACTTTCCCATGCCCTGACTGCATGTGCCGTGTGAATAGAACAGAAGTTTCTAAGTTTGCATCTTCAACTTGAGCATGGTTGTCATTGCCTTGTTGCTGTTGTAAACTCAATTGAGCCACGAGGTCGAGCCCTGCATTACAGCTACACAATTCTTTTGTTCTTTTCCCTCTTCAGGGGGGAACGGTGTTCAGTTTTGGTGTGCCCAAGATTTGATAGGGGCGCCTTCATCAGATTCTTTCCCAGGATTTGATCAAAAGGGTTTCCCCCATTGCATATGATCCCACAGGAAGAGAACAGAGGATGTTTTTGTTATGAAGGAGCTGCCTGGAGCTAACTAGCTGCTGTATCTAACAAGCTGTGCTGATTCAACAATAGATTCCTTCATGCTTGTCGTTCGTGGTTTTTTTTTTGTCTTGTAAATCATTTTTAGACAATAGGAAACTAGCTACATTCTTCTCGAATAGGGTGTACTATTTTTTGTCGATGATTAGGTTGTATTTGTCCTTCCCTTTACGGTTTAGTGAAGATACATGATATAGCAGTGGATAGCTCTGATTTTGAATCTATCCTTAGATTCATCTGGATTTTGTATAGCTGCCAGAAGCGAAATGTGGTAATGTAGCGAGAGATTTTCATGGAGCCGAGTCGTGCTTTGCTTCTTCAAGATAACACTGTTTTTTGCGTCTCTGTTTTCCCTCATTTCTTTGTTTATGTATGATGTCATTGATCGTAATGTTTTCACAATAAACTCCCTAGGCTGGCAAATCTTTGATAGCCCACAAATGATTTAAAGGTGTTACGCAGGAGGCTGACTGTTTTCTCTACGGATGACTGATAAATTTCCAATGATTCTCGCGAAGTTGCTCCAACCAGGGAACCTACGTCCGGCATGTGTTGATATGCATAGAGGAAGCCGCTGTAACAATACTCTTGAATAATTAAGATCATCGGTAGATGATACAACGAAGTAGAAGCTTATATTAATTTAACTGTTATACTTTAACATACGCAATTGTTTCCTAGCGACGTACCAGCTACAACAATCTTCGCATTCAACAATCTATAATGGGGGTTAAATCCGTGAAGTGAGCTGGTTTCAGCAAATGTGTCCAAAGAATGGCTTTCTCGGCAGCATCATATAGTCGAGGTGGGTAATAACAATGGACTATATAGATCACACAAAATATAAAGAAAGCATCTACTCCAGGAGCTTGTTGCAAGTACCAACACAAACAGCTGCAGCGAGATGCCAGGCAGCATGAAGGAATGGGGTCGTTGGAAACATATCATCAGCAACAAAAAACACGCCACCTAACAAAGAGGAGATCTTGTGCACATTGTGAGCTGTGCGGAGCTGTGGATTCTCCAAAGCTCTTTTGGCAAATGCTACCTGAAAGCAAATCCAAATGTATCACTACATAGCGTTCGTCAGCATAGTGGAGATATCGCCAAGAAGTGATTATATCACGAACGAGAGATTTGCAGCTTAAAAAGAGATGGAACAGAAAATTACCTCCATCATACCGGTATGGACAGCGGAGACCATTAGTGGCTGGAATGGTAGGCATACAGCCGATGCAGCCATCAACAGCTTTGGATTCTCATTCCTGAGTGCTCTCGAGAGACACTGTGATACACTATCGCTGAGTTAGGATTTCTATAGCCTAGACAAGAGAGACTGAAGCAGTACTTCCATAAGATTTTCATTAACTCTTAATAGCACTTCACGAGTCATTCGAGTATAATCAATTAATTCACGAAGAAACAATTTGAAGATCAGCTACACAATAATCTCACCACAGAAGTAGCTGCTATCATGGTATAGTCGAACCATCTCAAGTATCTCCTCAGTCTTCCCCTGGAAGAGTGGTATAGGCTTGATGCAACCCCAACACCAACTAAGGAGTTGGCATACAACTTACAGTTCAGATTTTTCCTGCATAGTCAAGATAAGAAGGTATACGAATTTTATTGTTTCTATTTACATTTTTCTTTTCTTTTAGAAAAGAAATCTGTGATTCTACTAGTTTAGCAAGAGCAGTGAAAAGATGAAAACTTGCCTTGGCGCATTGATACCAAGTGCAATGAAAGGAAGTGATGTAATAACGTTAGCAACTGTCCCCAGAACAGATTGATCACCTGCAAATAAAGCAAATGGATCCAAACAAAGCTTTGAGCAAAATATGTTTACTCAATAGACACAAAGGATGCAGGACAAATGAGTGTTTTCGAAAGTACCACTACTAAGGCAACAATGGATGGGCGTTAGACAAGCCGGTTTTTGCTGCCATAATCGCCTGGAGAAGTCAAGCAGCAGATCATACATACAGATAGATGCCATCAGCAAAGATCACGAAAACCAGTAACTTAAGCCATGAAAGGAATCAAACTGCACTATAAGTAGAAATTTGTTTTCACGCACTGTAACATGAGCTGCTGTCCCGTTACAGTTGCAGAACTTTGTAATGTCGACTGATTATGATCTCCATGCTTGGGGATCTCCTCCAAAGCAAAGGGAGAATGAGGCACAACATGGACTCCATGAACACCTTCTAGTGCTCTACTAGAGCTGACCACTATCGCCTGGTGATCCATGAAGCTTCTTCGGTATTGCGCATCAACTGCTTACCTGCAATTACTTGCAGGCAGCAGCCGAACAAAACCCCAAGCCAACCCACTGCTAAAGCAAAAACAGATTTAGATATCCAGCATGAGTTCAGAAACCGCTGAATGAAACAGCAATGACAAGCCAATTAGTAGAGAATTGGCAGTGCACATATGAGATTGGAGAATTCAAACACGAGAACAACTGACTTATCTCTATTTTCGAACAAATTATCTCTTTCTACCTCAAACCCTAATAGACAAATCTGAAATCAGTTCTCTCTGATCAAACCCTAGGCTCAGCCCCAGAAAAAAAAAAAAACAAAACAAAACAAATTGCACCCATCAAATCCCATGATAGAAAGCATGTCTACTCAATCACCTTGCACAAAAGGGGAAAAGTGCAACACACACAGCAGCTCCCTCAACAAAGAAACATGCTCAAGCTCTTGCAATCAAGTCAAAACAAAGTCCCCCTACAAACCCAAATGGACTAACCCAAAACAGATGAAGACTTCGCCAAATTGAGCGGGGGAAAAGGAGAACCTGAGTCAAAGCTGGAGTCTTTGAGCTTGAATTTCAAGTGGGCAAATTCGTGAAATGTGGGAGAATCAATGGGCATGGAATATATATATCAAGATCAAAACTTCGGATAAAAGGGGATGAGATGCGCATAAAAGCGCATAAAAGCGAATGTTCGGGTTCAAAAAGGTTCCCAACAAGCATATTCGGATAAAAAAATGAAGCTTCATATTCTGTCTCGATTTGACTTGCACATCAGCTCAACACATCACATGAATGATAAATTGACCCGACACCTCGAGGGCCAATGAAATCCAACCAGCCAACAAGACGAGCTAGATGAGTTCGAGTGTCTTGGCATCATGTTATCTCTACAAGTTCGTAACAAATTTCGATAGGAGTATCGTGTGGTTTAGATGTCATGGAGATCTTGATTGGGTTCAGATGGATTGATTCGTGATAAAACTTGATCAAATTAAAATTCTAGGTGAAACTTTGCTATAAAAAAAACGAGTTTAAAACTTGATTATGATTCAAGTTCAATCATAAAATTATATTTGTATTATGTAGACAAGTTCATTAACAGACTCGATGATATTGATCAATTAGGCGTAAAATAATTTTTATACTAACATCTATGCTTTACTGACAGAAATTGTATATGCAAAAATACAGATCACGATTACATTATGTGTACTTTACTCCCAACCATTCATATTTTTGTAGGCAATCATTTGGATCTCTCCTATTTAAGTTTTGACTTATATCCTTCTGAGTATCCATAACTCATGAAGAGTGTTCAAGGATGGGGATATACTTTGTCTGCCCTTATTGCCATATGGCACTTTTTGTCCTTAAAAAAAGTACTATTATTCTTTTGAATAACTTTAAAATTTTAAAACTAACTTAAATCTTTTTAAAATATTAAAATCTTCTAAAAGGACGCTTAAAACACTTATCGGTCATTTTGGAAAAGTCGCTAAACAATAGCACTATCAATCATCTTCTTTTGTCTTGGAAACCGTGGACGACTAATATCTACATTAACTAGCAAAATTACCATTGAAACTAAACAGATCGGACACTAATATCTATATTTTTCTTCGATCAGCAAATATCAATCAATATTATATACTGTGTTAGGACTAAGGTACAGTACCAACCATGTAGGAAGCACAGTTTATATTTTGAATATTCCGCAGACATCGCCTATTAATACTCTTTAACAGCCTTCAACTCTACTCACCCCGAGAAGGCAAGAACAAACACTTCACTGCCACCCCCCACAAGCAACTAGTAATACTAATCACATAGTACAACAATCGTAACAAGGCTTCCTTGAATCAAGGGCCAAGGTCTCATGTGATCCTGACGACTCTCCGATTCACTAAGCATCACGCAAACCAGCTTCCTTCGCTTCCTCGCCATCTCCATTTCGCGCCGAGAATTTCAATGCAAGATGGGAGACTTCTTGGAAAAAAATATGAGAGAAAGCAGGCAGAGACAAGTTGGTGGTAGGCTTCTTGTTCTTTGCTTCTTGGTTGTGCTGGTTCTTCTATCGGCTGATCGGTTCAACTCAGGAGCTGGCGCTGGCCAAGTAAAGGACAGATTGCGTTCATCCCCAATGATAAAGACCGGCATCCAAGGTTCCTCTTCCTTGAAGCGGTCTTTGGCTCCTAGTCCTGTCAGCAGCGACGATGATAGTTTATATGGAGAAGACAAGAGGAATGTTTTCACAGGTGCCAACCCTCTTCACAACTAGTTAGTTCAGTGACAAGACACTAAGCAAAGACGGCACAAATATACACTGATGTGATGATATAAGATCACACTGATGGTGCAGCATTGTCCATCTGCTTCAGCACTGCATATTAATGCAGTCTTTTCTATCTTCTATTCGACTCCCCTAGCAAGCTCTCCACGGCTTATTGTATCAGTGGCAAAAAACAGACATGTCAAGTATTTGATCCTGAATCCTTGTAGTTCATTCTATCAGTAGTTTACAATGACCCATATTGCAGTGAGACATGATAGACAATCGGTTTTTTCGTTCTACACTACCTCACTGATGAAAAATCTGGTTGATTCACCGATGAGTGATCAGACTCTGGACTATCGAAAGTGACAACACTAACAAAATCCCATATCCGTCTTCTTGTTCTACAGCAAGAGAGAACTAGTCCTTCACTTCAGAAGAATATGGAAATGAATTCAATGTAGGCAAGGCAACCATGATTGCTACTTTCTCATTGTCTCGCTGCCATTATTCACAAAAGAGCAAAGCAACAGAACTCACCTTTTCATGTATCACGTATACGTGAAGAGAATGCTTAAGTTTTAACTGAGAGATGCCACAAAGGCACTGGAAGCAAAATGCATCATTCTGCTCCTCCAAAGTGATGAAATCATCCCCCTATGCCTCTGCTGTATGTACATCATCCTCTTTTATCATCTGTAAAATGCATGCCACGCTTTTCTTGTCTTCCTCCCCTTTCATCTTCCTTAGCTTCTGGCATTGATTGCGACCGCAACCTATCATCAGCACAAGAGGATGGTATAGATTATGGTGACTCAAAATTCTCCAACTTTAATAAAGACACCGCCCATGAATTAATGTTCTTGATCAACAAGGACAATAACATTTAAGTAACGTTCATATGATTCCTTGCGAAATGTATCATATGTTTCTTGGCCACTGTGTTCAAAGTGAAAGAACTAACAATTAATGCGGCGTACAAATTTGTGCTAAAATTCGCCAGATTGAATGATTGAATGTACAATGATTCAAACTCTCAGCATTATCTGTCATCAGCTCCATACTTGTCCTTCATTTGCCATAAAAAGCTTCTGTGCTTTTATGTTGACGATGAGGAAATTCCCATTGTCACTGATCCTTCCCACTCCGCCACATCATGGCGGTAGCCATCCTAGCTGCAAGAAAAAAGGTGGTGTGAAAAAAACAAAGCAAACCAGAAGTTCCTGGTTGTGGATTGGTTTGAAAGGACTTTGGTGGAAAAGTAGGGATAACCAGTAATCGAGAGTGTGTCTGAGCTAAGAAGCTCCAGAGACCAACCTTACGACCATATTTCGAATTAGGATGATGGCTTCTGCCACAACTTTTCCAGACAGCTTGCACGAGGCTTTCCTGCAACCAACGTACACACACATAAACAAGAAGGCCTTGAAGTAGATGAGTGGATTCAAATGTTAGTTGTGCTGATACAACTGACTCCTCAAAACTTGCCGATGAACAGAACCATTATAAAAGTTCAAGTCCCACACAAACCACACGGTCCACACCTCCATATTTGCTGATACGAGACTGAGATTAACATCAGATCATGAAAATCTTCATCGAGGTCTATTCCCGAAATTCCAAGTACCTGGTAAGCCCACATCCCTGTTGAGATATGTGTGAGCAGGTTTACCCACATCGACCGTGGTGAAACAAAAAGAGTAGAATATATATATGAAGGACCATAACCTATTAGCTTAGGCTTTTGGGTTAGCACTCAATAATATCAACAATTATACAGCGGATAATCTGGAGAGAGATAAACATATTAATTCTATGTATCATCATCCTTGCAGATTTATGCTCCGTTGTGAAGCTCCATATGCTTTGGAGCAGTGCTGCAGATATGGTATGACTCGCTAATTCAGAGTTCGTGAAATACATCACTGGGTGATCTTAGCTTAATTTCAGAGACCAACTTCACGGTTAGATCCATAGTTTTGTTGGCATGGTGCTCTTTTTTTTTTCTTTCCTTTTCGAAATGGTCCAGTCTGGTTTTTTCATATGCTTGGACTTTTTTTGTATAGTGTAAGCTAGTCAAACTGACATATAAACGTTTTTCTACATATGGTTAGCTGTTAAAGGTTTTTAAGTTGTTTCTACGTATGGTTAGCTTTTTAAAGCTGTTACAATATGGCCTGACCAAGCCATGTCACAAATGACACGACCGTGCATGCCTCAAAGAGGAAAACCACTGCTCTCTTGACTCACAGCCTATCCTAAACCGTGTCTATCCAGACACATTCATTCCTCACCATTTCAGCCTTCCACAGTATTGTATCATTTTAGATATATGATCGTGTCTATCCAGAATAGGATCCCCGTATTTTATAAGCGTAAATCACATGTGTCGAAGTGTTTGATAACCTCAACAGCGTAGACCGTGAGGAACATGTCTCTCCATTCTGGTCACGTTATGTCACAAGTGATGAGTGATCTAAATAGTCTATCTGACTTAGGGGACCCCTTCGTGGGATTTGAGGGAACAATAGGTCGATTTCAATCTCCAAATTCAAATACTAAAAGCTGCTTTTGGGGATTGGATAGAAGCTTTTCAAGCCTTCAATTGAATCGACCGAGATGCATAATGCTTATTAATTATAAATATATACTACTAGAGATTGGTTTGTGATTTGATTTTGCTTAATCATTAATTAGGTATTAGTTTTGATTAGTCATTAGTCATCAATCAAGTATAATCAATTATGATTGTCACCTTGGTCGGTCATTAATTAGGTATTAGTTTGGGATTAGGTATTAGGTATTATAAATATATAATACTAGAGATTGGTTTGTGATTTGGTTTTGTTTAATCATTAATTAGGTATTAGTTTTGAAAAGTCACTAGTCATCAATCAAATATAATCAATTATGATTGGCACCTTAGTCTATCCTGTTTTTATTAATATTGGTCATGATTTTGATTAGTCTTTTTAGTCCATCATGATTTTGATTTTGGTTTTGATTAATCACATTGATCATGATTTTTGATAGTCAGATACAAAATGATCGACCACTTTAGTTAGTGAGGCTTTGATTAGCCACCTAAGTTGACTCTGGCGATCCTGATTTTGGTTAGTAATCTTAATCGGTTGTGTTTCTTTATTAATCGTGATCCCATAACGTTGGTTAACTCAACTTTACGATCATGACTTTTGTTAATACCATAAAGAATGGTTAGTCACTTTTTCTAATCATGATTTTGGTTAGTCTCGTTGGTTAATCATGATTTTGGTTAGTCACGCCCCATTAACACATAATTAGGTGGATTTATTTTGGTCTAGACAAAATCACTAATTCTATTTTAACAATTGTTTTCAAGTATAAATTACAAATATATATGGACAGAATGTTTTTTTTCGTTGGCGTATCGCGAGCTTGATAAGTCAGGGTCTTAGTCCATAACACATCCACTAACCCAATTCTCTTCACATATATATCTCAATAAAATCAAACAAGTTTTCTGCGAGAGTATTTCTTTCATATTGCAACTTCCTTTGTATGTTATTTCAACTGCTCATTTTCTTATTTGTTTTCAAATGTGTTTGAATGCCCTGCTAATGATAAAATATATTGTCAAATGTCCAAATTCAAAAAAATAAAATAAAAATTAATTGTGTTAATTACAAAAGGGCTATAAAAAAACTCAGAAAAATAAAAGAGATAGCAAAACATAACAATTCTCAAGACAAAATCAAAAACCAGAACGACATAGACATATATGACATTTGAATATCGACTCCCACAAGAGTGGAAGATTAGTGTGAAGAATGTAGAAATTATTACCTAAAGATGCCATCTAGCAAACAAACTGTTCAATAAATGCTCCACCTTTTTTTCGTCCTAGGTAGCCCAATCAAAACTTTTCTCGTTCTTTTCTCTTCTTGTGTGATAATTGTGATTTTTTTATAAATTTTTTTTTTAGGCGATAATGTTTTTTTTTTTGAAAAGGGTAGGGTCATTTTAGTTTTACACATTTTTTTTCATTTTTATTTGAATGAAATTATCGATACTTTTTCTTCCTCCTCTTATCATCGACTAATTCTTTTTCATTCTCTCACCATTAAACTATATTCACAAATTTCCTCAGACGAACAACGAATAAAGGTAGTTATTTTATTAGTTGTACAACTCTTTTTTACGGGCATATAGATGATTTCTGTAAGACGTGTAGGTTATTGTAATGTCCCGAATATTCATTAGTTATTAATGATATATATGACGTTATTGTCATTGGACCTAACGTCTCAATTAGACAAAAAATTATTTAAACCGGTTTAAGTACAGAACTAAATAAAATCGACTCAGACATAAACCAATAATGTTATTTAATACAGCGAAAACTCCTCAATTATGATATATTTTACTTAATTCATAAATCACAATACAGTATGTGCATATTATCATCATGACCTATATCACACTTATCCATCGTTTTTAACTCCAGAGAAGAGAAAAACACATAAAAATAGTAATCGTGAGTCATATGAACTCAATAACATGTCGGTCCTTTTTTCAGGGAGTGCACGAGAAAAGAAGATATAAAAAGGAAGAAGAAGAATGATCATTTCAATCCTTTGTTTCAGTATTCTGAAACTATCATATAAATCTAACATTCATAATTACTATCACAAACACCCTAGTCACATAAACACAATTAGCATTACAGAACAATGCTCAAAACCACATGTCAATTGACACTTCAGAAATTTTTAACACCATTTGCTACAATCATATCTTTTATGGTATGATAGACACGACCTCCATATCAACAAACTGAGATAATGATAGGTTCCCAGTTTAAATCTCACGTACTGCTGCACTCAACAGTTCACTCAAAACTTTGTTACATTTACCATCACATAGAGACGATAGACAATAAATTCCCTTAATGTTATAATTATGTCATACAAGAGTTATTCAATTTCATAAATAAACTCTTTTCAACTTTAACAATAAGGACATCCACGAAAAAGGATAAGCCAAACCGGAGTTAAGGGTCTCATGTAGTGAGATACTCTCATACCAAAACGACCTCACAAAAAATATTATCATCAAGTCACTGTATAACATAAACGATGAACACAATACTCTTTGTGTTTTATACCACGGAGTTATCTCATCCATTATCGATTTACACTTCACCCACACATTCATCCTCATTATACCCGCATAACACAGACCACACAAAAACACTCTGTAACACTCAATATTTAGCACACAGAACACACTAGTTGCAGTTAGTATTTTTCGTCAGTCATATTTGTGACTACGTCCAAACATTCAAATGCATATAATTATATTGTTAGTATAATAATACGCATCGTCACACACAATAAATCTAAACGTTATTTTTAACCATAATTCTTCACATGCACACTCTCAGCCTCGTCCTTAAGTGACAACGAGTAACGTCTTCAAATCCTATAATATAATAGGACTCACATATTAATAAATTCTCTTGTGAATGTTTTGTTCACGTTACGAAGCTAAATATATTTGTTCGTACTTTGTGAAAAATCATCATATTAATATTATGAGATGATGCTGAGCTTTGTACACATCTTGGATACTTATTTTGATTATCTATAATGATGATTTTATATATTTATCATCATTAAATGTGTTTGTGAATATTTGAAGTTATTTCGGGGTAAAAATGATTCATTCCCGAATTCTGTGCATCATGATCATTTGACACGTTTAAATCTATAATTTTTTATATACAACTCCAAAAATTATTTCGTAAAATTCAACATAAACTAGACTCTATAATATTTTCAGTGAATTAAATTTTCCATTGTAAATCTTACCAATAATAGCAGTTAATTAGTTCAAATTTATATTTTAAGCTAGTTCAGACAGTTTGACCTTACTTCACTAATTAACTCATAGTTCTCTACGTACAACTCCAAATCCTGATTCTTATACTGTTCTGAAAATTATATTCCAATATCTTTTCAATAATATAAGACTTGTCTTATAAAACCTACTATATAATCCATATCAAGTTACAAAGTCATTCCTGGAATCAAAATTTTATAGGTTAACATATCCGTATATTTTGATTTATATCGTAAGATTCATCACTCCAAATCATGATTTTATTAAGTTCATTAGAAAATAGACATGCAAGTATTAACATACATTAAAATCCAAATTTATCTCAGAGTTTATACCTTTTCACAAAATTACTAATCAAGAGGCTCACCTCCACCTCATCCTCAAGCTTGTCTTCTCTTCCTCTTCTTGTTTCTCCTTCTTTCTTCTTGTGTTTCAGAAAGTTTTGCTAAGTTGTGTGAGTTCTAAGAAGGGACATGAGAGATCTAGGCTGATTAAAGGAGGTTAAGATGAGCATCAAGGAGGTGGAAAGCAAGACAAAGGTGTAGAGAGAGAGCTAAAGGGGTATTTGGTGTAAAAGAGAAGATTCTTATTCTTATTTTCGTCTTCTTGAAATGATAGGCTTAGGTTTAGGTTAGGATAAGGATGATCTTCACATATTGTTACGTATTGGTTACACACCTTAAGGTCATGTTAAGTTTAAACTTGTTATATAACCAATGATCATGTAATGATCATTACATGTTTAAAATCACATTACTTTGTGTTATGTGATTTTATGCCAAGTAGATTTATAGTCAAATATGATTATGATCGTTAAGTAAATTACTTGGTTTATTGATTATAAAGTCTTGGGGCTATTAACCTAGTGTTTTCATGTGACAATGTTTAATTTCAATCACTTTTTCATATTTTTGTCTTTGTTTCGTCAAACAATTTTAAACACTCGATAGTTTACTATTTTTATAAATTATCGAGAAAATAAATTTTTACGAATTTTCTGATCCTTCGAGTTATTTTCACTGAAGGGTTAATAATTGATGACTAATGATTAATTGATAATCAAGGGACGCTAATAGTTTTTCATAATATATTGTGTGGTATATAAGGGCTATGCTTTTCACGACGACGAAAAGATGTTGTACTATAATTTTATTCAAACATACTAGAAGGCATAATGTTGTCCACGACATAATGTTTTCAAAGCATTCGAGATCGGGTGAGATGGTAGCGAGGTCAAGGGAGATGGTGGCGAGGTTAAGGAAGATCGTGACGAGTATTGAGATTGTCGACTATTTCACATCCACGATGTGGTCTACACTCATCAAGTACGAGGGTCCCATTGTCCGGTGATTCAAAGAGACCAGGGAGCCTTGTGGATGAAACGATTTATCTATATGATGTAATACCGTGAATGCGACAAAACAATAAAGTATGAACATTTGCAGAGTGCCTGAGAAGCACGGGCTGTGCCTAAAGATGATAGAATGTTTTTGAGCATAGCCTAAGGAGACTGTGCAAGAATGCATGGGCCAAATATGATGGGGGAGCACGAACCATGATAGGCCCGCACAGTTATGCCTCCCGACGAAGTCAAGTCTTCGAGCACGGCTAATATAGATTAGATTTATTATAATCATATCTTTCATGGATCTATTAATATCTCTATATTATTATATGATCATATTAGCTTTTTGAGTTTGAGTTGTGATGTAATACGATGTGATATGCTTTATAATCCTTTTTTCATATAGTGGTTTACTACCATGGTTTATGGTGATGTTCTTATGAGTTTTTTCTCCTAGTGCTCGGATTTTCTCCACGAAAGATGTCAGGACAGATGATAACAAGATCGGGGAGATGATAGTGAGATCGAGAGTGATAGTGTTTACATTGAAAAAAATGATGAAGATGTTGGGGAGATGATGAAGAGGACATATTGGTCAGTAATGGGTGTGGATTTAGAATAAAGTCATTTGTTTTGTTATGACAAACAAGGTCTTGTGTGGTTATTGTTTTTTGTTTTTTTATTTTTTTTTGATCAATTTTAGAAAAATGAATTTGTAGTGTAATAATTTCAAAGGGGAAATGTTATCTCAAATTGATAGTGATCGCATCTAGTGAAATTTGGATGGGTTTATTTTTTTTATAACATAAAAATTCTAAAGAATATCTCTATATAAATCTCTCTTAAATATAATTATAATGTGAAAATAATTCAATATTCTAGCGTATGTAATAATAAGATGTAGTTTGAGCATATGGGTATACCGTATAGAATTTACCCTTCCCTTGTCCCATATTATATACAATTATTTGACTTGCAGATTTTTATGTATATTGAATTTTGGTTGATTTGCATATAAAATAAATGATTTTTTTTTTTTTTTGAAAGCGAGGCTAATGGTAGCCATTATGATAGAAATTAGAATGTACCATAATTTTCTATATTAAAGCTAGGACAGTTAAAAAAAGCAAACATAAATCATATAGGATTGAGGGGGTATAACACAGAAAGTATTTAGTGCTAATAGTCGAAGCAAATGGTAAGTGAAGTACCATGATGCAAATTTGTCAAGAGGGATAATTATACAATAACCAGACGGTCCACAAATACATACTCCCTCCGTCCAACAATGCATGCGGTACAACAAACTCATACATCAAAATAAATATAAAACTCAATAAAAAGGTAAAACAAAAAACCAGCACTTAGACTTCACTGGTGGCAATGAGCTTTTCCCCCTCAATATATTTATTTCAGTTTAGCGAATGGAAGAAAGAATTACTTCGCTTGAAGGTGATGTGCCTCGATGGCTTTGGTGACATCGATAGCCAACTCCAGTATCTTCATAGGTTCACCAACCACCTTCGTGCAGTTTTTCATAGTCCAATGTCCACTTAACCACATCGACCTCGCCCTTTGGTACGATGTGAATGCTGAGCTTGAAGGTCTTATACTCTTCTGCAATATCTCCTTCAATCACACTGTATTGCTTCGAGTATCTCTTTCGCAACACATGCTTTTCCATCTATAAAACACAGAATACAAGAGAGCTGGTTTGCTGTCTACGAAAAAAGAAGCCCGGCAGTTGTATTTTTTATTGATCTAGTGTCAAACTTCAAGTCTTTCGCAACACATGCTTTTCCATCTATAAAACACAGAATACAAGAGAGCTGGTTTGTTATCTACGAAAAAAGAAGCCCGGCAGTTGTATTTTTTATTGATCTAGTGTCAAACTTCAAGCTTCTAGTATTGGATTTGTTTGTTTGGTTTGACAATATCAATGATTGAGGTTATATAATTACTCATCCAGATCATCTGAGGAACACATAAGATCTTGAAGATATGGTGTATGGATTTATATATTCCTCTGACAGAAGGTGGGTGTGGTGAGCCTTCATTTTCGTTTGCCATTAGTCTATATAACGGTCCAATGTATATCAGTCACAGAAAGATAATGCATGTGTGATGACGTAACAAGATGAATTTTAAGTCAAGTTGTTTGTCCCAAAAAAGGTTGCAGGGATTAGACTATTGAAAATATCAAACATAGATTTTGCTAAAGCTTTGTTTGTTTCGACTACTAATTCCATCTATCTGACTGGTTCTGCTTGATATTCCTATGGACTTATCGATATGGGCGTTGTGTTTTTTTCTTTGTTGATCAGTTGTGAACAACTTGTGTGCCAGATTCTGCATCCAGTGCTCGATAGTAGTTGATTGAGGTCTGTTTGTGAGACATATGTTTCAGACTGCTTTCATCGGCTTTCTGTGTGGGGGAATCGTCGGAGAATAAGTTAGAATGCTTGAGTGATGTTGGGACTCATTCATTATCATGAATGTTGAATTAGTTTTTACTTGCAAACACCCCAAGTACTTGTGTGGTGGAAATTAACAAGATGTTTACAGAGTTGTTACTGATGACAATGTGGAAAAAGTTGTGTGCTCAGGAACTCTTACTGTGGTCTGAGTTGAACTTTCATGCGTTTGAAGTTGAGAAGTAGATGCAATCAGTGAGTGTATAGAAACCTAACAGGATTATCTTGTTCGCTTAAAGTTCAGAATCTGATGTAGTTTGTATTGCCTTGAAATTTAACGGATGGCAGCAACAATGCAGGTGCCGGCAAGTGAAATTGCAGTGAAGATGGATATGTGGTGCTCGTGTCTGAATGTTGAAGCCTTGCAGGTGGAAGCCTTGTAAAAGCAGAACTCTGCAAAAATCTTCCAGCAGGGTAAAACCTATACTGCAGAAAAAGAGCCTTTACGGCTCAAACCCAAAGGATTAAATCCTTGAGCAAAACATTATCACGAATTAATATAAAACACTATAAGATGCAAAAGATCTGAAATCATAAGATTGAAGGTAACATGTTATATAAACCTCAGCATCAAACTACTCAATATGGAACACGCACAAAGGGGATGCCAGGAGTGTCAATGAACCAAGAAGGGTTATGCCTTGCACATCCAATCAGTACTTCAACCAGCATATAAGAATCAATGAACCAAACCATCACACCGTCAGTATAACAATCAGAAACTATGGGAATACAACACCACCATCAAGGACTATGAGGAAAAAACCCTGGGTCAGCCTAAAATTCATCTTTATCATGATATCATACTTGGTTTCCCCGGAGGGACACCTTATCCCCTTTGTCAGTACAAATAAATTATCCATAGACCAGATATTCAAGATTTTCTGGAACCTCAATTATTGAAATGCCAAAAAACTAAATAAATTCAAGTCTAGAAGGTTGAAGCATGACACTGGATCATCAAATAAAAAAGGCAAAGAGATTATTTTTATACGGTTTTTCTAGTACTATATAAGGAGCAATGCCAGTTGCCATTTTCTACATGCTCAGCCATTGCGCATGAAAGTTTGTAGTGTGCTTAGCATTTGGGCATAAAATGGGTCTTTTGACAGGAAGATTGGTGGCTGAGTTTGAGCTGAGATCATCCGGTGATCTCTTCCATGACATGTTTAGCACCAAGCCTCATCATATTTCCAAGGTATCCCCTCAGCACATCCAAGGCTGCGACTTGCACCAGGGAGAGTTCGGTGTTCCAGGATCCGTTATTTTTTGGAATTATGCAGTAGGTATGAATCATTATATTGAAAAACACGAATCAGATATTTATCTCGTGACTAACAACTAACTGGGCTTGTTGGTTGGTCAGTGATAACCTTCACAGTAATATTTTGTTTTAAAATCTTATATCAACTTTTGTCCTAATTGATGTATGTGTAGATGGAAAAGCTTGTGTTGCAAAAGAGAGAGTGGAAGCGATAGACGTGGAGAACAAGTCCATCACGTTCAATGTAATTGAAGGAGATCTGACAAAAGAGTACAAGACCTTCAAGGTCACCATTGACATCGTACCAAAGGGTGAGATCGACGTGGTTAAGTGGACTATAGATTATGAGAAACTGCAGGAAAGTGTGCCTGAACCGATCAAGATACTCGACTTGGTTATCAAGATCACCAAAGACATCGAGGCTCACCACCTCAAAGCATAGAAGGCTTTTGCCTTTATTTGCTGAACTGAG